>CM059443.1:67974878-68071121 GCA_030390025.1 Squalus acanthias | reverse complement strand
ACCACCCTAACCCAATCCCAAGCCCCTAACCCCACTTCACTCGACACATGAAGCCATTTCCCCAACCATTCACACACCCACTTAGTTACCAGTGGGTTGGGAATGGTCGGTGTCAGACTGATGCTGGTAAGTATGTTGTTGTTGTTATTTGCATTGCACCAGTTCCAACATGCGGTGAACATACAACCAGACCAGATTTCTCCAAGGAGGCACAGTGGGGAATCGGCCCAATATCATTGTATAACTGTGTCATGTGCACCTCTGATGCACCATTTGGAGCTGGTGCTCACCACGGCTTTGCTGGCGTGACCTCCACCTTGAAACTCCATGACTCCGAAAGCGTCGGTGGGACTGGCCTGCGTGTGCTTGTTGGGCGACCATTTCTCGGGCTGAGCCAGCTGCTTGTCCTCCTCTCCTGTGTTGCTGGACGGGGCAGGCGGAGTAATGGCGACATGCTGACTGATCAGCTGACCACAGCAGCACCTGGGAAAGGAGAGGACAGTGACTACAACCAGCAGAGACACCAATTCACCAACCCCACTGACAGCAACACACTGAATGTCCCCTGTACAAAACTCTGCTGTTACCTCAGTGGGTCTTTGGAGTTCGGGATAACACAAATACATTCCCGCTTCTGGAAGTTTTTCTCAATCCAAGCTTTGTGACCCTGGAGTTAGAAACAAACATATTTAAATTCAGACGCCAGGGACTCTAGAGATTTAAAAAGAAAGCTTGTGAATACTGCAATACAATCAGAAAGTGAAGGAGCTTGGCCCCTCATGCCCTCAGACTCATTACTCGTGTTCCGCTACTAACAGAAAATTGTATCTGTGTTGACTCAGACACTCAGTAACAACAACTTGCATTTATAAAGCACCTTGAACTATTAAAACATCCCAAGGCGCTTCACAGGAGCGTAATCAGACACAAAATGACACCGAGCCACATAGAGAGATATTAGGACAGGTAGAGGTAGGTTTTAAGGAGCATCATAAAGGAGGAGAAAGGTTTAGGGAGGGAGTTCCAGAGCTTAGGGCCCAGGCAGCTGAAGGCACGGCCACCAATGGTGGGGCGAAGGGAGTGGGTGGATGCAAAAGAGGCCAGAATTGGAGGAGCACAGAGATCTCGGAGAGTTATGGGGCTGGAGGAGGTTAGAGATAGGGAGGGGCGAGGCCATGGAGGGATTTGAACATGGGGAGGAGAATTTTAAAATTGAGGCGTTGCTGAACTGGAAGCCAATGTAGGTCAGCGAGCACAGGGGTGATGGGTGAATGGGACTTGGTGCGAGTTAGGACACGGGCAGCAGAGGTTTGGATGAGCTGAAGTTTATGGAGATTGGAAGATGGGAGGATATTCCTTCTCCAGTGCTGCAGCTATTCCATTCCCTGCCATTTAAATCCTTTTAACGCGGGGTCTGAGACACACACAGGTAAACAGACTCCAGCTTATAACAAGCTCACTCATAAACCAAGGACTGAAATTGAATTCAAACGCCAACTTTTCATTTAAAGCGAGGACAGAATTGTGTTCAGCACAAAGTCCTGTTGTTCCGCCCTGTGTGGATTATATTGCCGCCTGTCACTGGCCCCTCGAGTGTGGAACTGTTCCCCATCAACTGAGCCAGCACCGTTAGAACCGACAGGGAGAGACCTGGGAACACTTTAAGTATGATCCCACTACACCCCGTGGGACCAGAGTGGAAATAGTTTGATTATATTTTCATAGCAACAGAGATTCCGCCAACCAAAAGCAGGCCGTACATCTCACATTGCTCGGGATCGACTGTTTGTGCAAGGACAGCGACATTTTAACAGTAACAGGCAGCCTTAGAATTGCAGCTCGCTGACTGAATCCAACAGGCAAATCTGAAACTTGGTCACTCGCAGTCAGGGCTGGACTGAGAAACCGTGATGAGGAGCCAAGGCCCACGGGGCAGGAGCCACTCAGCTCGAGAACATTGGGAGACAAGATTAATCCGGGGGGGTTTAATGGGAACTGCGGTCGGGGAAGGGGAGGCCAAAGGTTTCCGTGTGGGATCGGGAGGAGCATGCCTGCTCTCCTGGACCACAAGGAAACCTGTAAATTCTCACTCGCTCTGGCCCTGCCCCCGCTCCCCCTGATCTGTTGGCCTCAGCTTTCCCTGGCGGTTTCGGCACTGGCCATCGCAGCCGCAATCCCTGGTTAAAATCATGCCGGGGTCTGAATGACGCTCTTGGACCCTGACGTTCCGATGTTTCCATAGTAACGAGGTCCCCCTGTCCACCGCGGGCGGCTTCGTCACCCCCTGAAACCCGGGGCTCTTGTGTTTTATACTCAAAGCAGCTGAACTTACTCGGTGAGCTCCAAAGGGAGTGGCGGCCCTTCGGTGCAGTTAGTTTCCAGCAACGTTGAATTGATTAGAAGAAGAAAGAATTTCATGCAGAAAAATATAAGCAAAGCAATGATGCACGAACAGAAACACAAAATCAGCAAATAAGATTCAAACCTGCATCATAATTTTACCTTGGTAAAGAAATGTTGAATTTACAATTATTTCAGACGGAGAAACTTTCGCTGTGATAAACCGCTCTGAATCCTTCCTTTATTCCACTCTCTCACCTTTCATTGCTCAAGGATTCTGTAGCTCACAACAGTGAAACACTTTGCGGTTTCACCGCCTTCGTCCTTCTATCGATCCGGTCCCATGATCAGCTCCTGAGCTTCTCCGAGCCTGTGAGGATGGCCTTTGGATCTTCTGAGTCAAGTGCTGCCACTGAAGGAGCAGCTCACGCGACCAGTACGCAAGTGGGCAGCTTTGTTTGGCTCAGTCCCATGATTTGGGCTTGAAGGTAAATCCTCCTGTGGCCTCATGACTCTCCGCAATGGCCTGGGGAGCTTTCCTTCCTTGTGGGACGAGGCACAATAAATCTACGTTGATAAGAACCCATCGCCAACCTGCTAAACATTTCTTTCACCCCCTGATCCTCAACTGCTGCAATGATTGACAAACCAGAGTAGGGACAACCTTAAAACCCAAACTCTTAATTTCAACCATCATGGCCCAGATACATAGAAACATAGAAACATAGAAAATAGATACAGGAGTAGACCATTCGGTCCTTCGAGCCTGCACCGCCATTCAATGCGTTCATGGCTGAACATGCTACCTCAGTACCCCATTCCTGCTTTCTCGCCATACCCCTTGATCCCCCTAGTTGTGAGTGTTATATCTAACTCCCTTTTGAATATATTTAGCGAACTGGCCTCAACAACCTTCTGTGGAAGAGAATTCCATAGATTCACCACTCTCTGGGTGAAGAAGTTCCTCCTCAGCTCAGTCCTAAATGGCTTCCCCTTAATCCTTAGACTGTGACCCCTGGTTCTAGTTTTCCCTACCATTGGGAACATTCTGCCCGCATCTAATTTGTCTAAACCAGTCAGGATTTTAAATGTCTCTATAAGATCCCCCCTCATTCTTCTGAACTCCAGAGGATACAAGTTCAGTTGACCCAATCTTTCTTGATATGTCAGTCCGGCCATCCCAGGAATCAATCTAGTGAACCTTCGCTGCACTCCCTCAATAGCAAGAATGTCCTTCCTTAAGTTAGGAGACCAAAACTGCGCACAATACTCCAGGTGTGGCCTCACCAAGGCCCTGTACAACTGTAGCATCACCTCCCTACTCCTGTACTCAAATCCCCTTGCTATGAAGGCCATCATTCCGTTTGCTTTCTTGACTGCCTGCTGCACTTGCATTCCCACCTTCAGTGACTGATGTACCATGACGCCCAGGTCTCGTTGCACCTCCCCTTTCCCTAATCTGCCACCATTCAGGTAATAGTCCGCCTCTCTATTTTTACCACCAAAGTGGATAACCTCACATTTATCCACATTGTACTTCATCTGCCATACATTTGCCCATTCACCCAACCTGTCCAAGTCACTCTGTAGCCTCCTAGCATCCTCCTCATTGTTCACACTGCCTCCCAATTTAGTGTCATCCGCAAATTTGGAGATATTACATTTAATCCCTTCGTCCAAATCATTAATATATAATGTAAACAGCTGGGGTCCCAGCACCGAACCCTGCGGTACCCCGCTGGTCACTGCCTGCCATTCTGAAAAGTACCCATTTACTCCTACTCTTTGTTTCCTGTGTGCCAACCAGTTCTCAATCCACGTCAACACATTACCCCCAATCCCATGTGCTTTAACTTTGCTCACCAATCTCTTGTGTGGGACCTTGTCGAAGGCCTTCTGAAAGTCCAAATACACCACATCTACTGGTTCCCCCCTGTCCACCCTATTGGAAACATCCTCAAAAAATTCCAGAAGATTTGTCAAGCATGATTTCCCTTTCACAAATCCATGCTGACTTGGACCTATCATGTCGCCACTTTCCAAATGGTCTGTTATGACATCTTTAATAATTGCTTCCATCATTTTACCCACGACCGATGTCAGGCTGACCGGTCTATAATTCCCTGCTTTCTCCCTCCCTCCTTTTTTAAAAAGAGGGGTTACATTGGCCACCCTCCACTCCAGATTCAGCTTCATCACTGGAACAATTGGGAGCTGTGCAAATGCTCAAAGACCCCTCATGAAAGTTACCGTCCTGTGCTCTCTCAAGATGAGGAAAGATTGACGTGCTGGTGAAGGGAGGTCACACAACAATAATCAGAGTTAATCTGCCGAATGCCCACTAATCAAATATTAGGCTTAAAAGGTTCTGTAGCATAAATAAAGCAAGTAATTAAAAAAAAAATTAGAGATTCATTATTAATTTATACAAATAACTGCAACCAACTGGAATCCACAACTAATAAACCATCATGCTAGTCATATGCCTCAATTCACACTAGATTTACCACATTGTGCATGGAACAAATGCAGTTTCTCATTTATCTAGTCACCAACACCACAGGTATACAGATAAATATTTCAATCAGATTTTCTACTTTTCTCCCCCCTCCCCTGAAGGTGCCGACTCTCACTAGGGTACAGTTCCTGAAGGTGCTGACTCTCACTGGGGTACAGTTCCTGAAGGTGCTGACCCTCACTGGGGTACAGTTCCTGAAGGTGCTGACCCTCACTGGGGTACAGTTCCTGAAGGTGCTGACTCTCACTGGAATACAGTTCCTGAAGGTGCAGACTCACTAGGGTACAGTTCCTGAAGGTGCTGACTCACTAGGGTACAGTTCCTGAAGGTGCTGACTCACTAGGGTACAGTTCCTGAAGGAGCTGACTCTCACTGGGGTACAGTTCCTGAAGATGCTGACTCTCACTGGGGTACAGTTCCTGAAGGTGCTGACTCTCACTGGGGTACAGTTCCTGAAGATGCTGACTCTCACTAGGGTACAGTTCCTGAAGGAGCTGACTCTCACTGGGGTACAGTTCCTGAAGATGCCGACTCTCACTGGGGTACAGTTCCTGAAGGTGCTGACTCTCTCTGGGGTACAGTTCCTGAAGGAGCTGACTCTCACTGGGGTACAGTTCCTGAAGGTGCTGACTCTCTCTGGGGTACAGTTCCTGAAGGTGCCGACTCTCACTGAGATACAGTTCCTGAAGGTGCTGACTCTCACTGGGGTACAGTTCCTGAAGGTGCTGACTCTCTCTGGGGTACAGTTCCTGAAGGTGCTGACTCTCACTGGGGTACAGTTCCTGAAGGTGCTGACTCTCACTGGGGTACAGTTCCTGAAGACACAGATTTAAGGGAATTGGCAAAAGAACCACAGGGGAGATGAGGATAAAAATTTACGCCGTGAGTTGTTATGATCTGGAATGCGCTGTCTGAAAGGACGATGGAAGCAGATTCAATAGTAACATTAAAAAAGGGAAAAATCTGCAGGACTATGGGGAAAGAGCAGGACAGTGGGACTAAATGGCCTCCTTCTGTGCTGTAAATTTCTATAATTCTATGGATGAATCTTAGCTCACGAAGACTTTTTTTTGAATAAACTTGTGTCAAATATCTGGCTGATGAACTAACCTCTAACACATTGCTTCCTAATAATGTGCCAGTTACAATCCTGGAGCACAAGTCTCAAGGTAAGTTCCCCCATTCCCGCCCCAAGCCACACACCAACCACACCCGAGACGCTACACCAATGACTGTTCCCAATTGGCTGCTGGTTCTGTTCTGACCCGGCTGCCAATGCAATCCAATGCTGACTGGCCCTCTGATGTTCCCTCTCCCTGTGGGGGCTCTCCCGGCCGCTGCTCAACGCTTCATATAGCGGCAGGACCGAGACCAGCAGCTTGGCAAGTGGGACAGTGCAGGTTTACTCCCATCCCGCAGTGTCCCGGGGTTCAGCTCCAAAGCGACTCACCACTGCGGAACAATGAGAACTTCTTAAATCTCTGTGGTTACGAATGGTTTTAATATTTTATGTTAAATGTAATGTTGTTCACTAAACATTACCCACATCTGCAACACAGGGTCAGATTCCTGGCATTCCGCACATTCCAGAACTTATCACAATTTATCACGCTGAGAGTTAAATATTCCCTGATAGATATCAGAAACCACTTCCAGAATCCACCTCGTTTTAAATTAGAAGTCATTAAATTGCTCAAACATGGACTAATGTCTCGAATCCCTGTACCAGTGAACACATTAAAAGGGAAATGCGTTTCAACAAATTGCCTCTTGTTCAGATCAAATCCCACAAAGAGCTGCCATCACAGGACAGACGGCCGTGAACCTGAGGCACCAACTCACACCGAAACCAGAAACACGGCTAACCGTGGCGCGCTGCGATAACCGTGGCGCGCTGCGATAACCGTGGCGTGCTGCGATGACCGTGGCGCGCTGCGATGAACTGCTTCAGTTGTGAAGGAGTACCGTGAGTGGCCATCATCAATTTTTCTCTACGCTTTTCAGTATCTTTCTCTTCTTATACTTATCTCTCTTCATTGCATGCCTGTGGGATTGTCAAGGGTTTCTCATCCTTTCCTTATTTTGCAGCAAGATAAAATGCCAGGAATTATCTGCACCGTCCATGTGAGCACACAATGCTGAGGCAAGAGATTGAAATCCTATAGTGGGAGGGTCGGAGATTGTGATCCTGAGGTAGACACCATCCCTCGACCCCGTCCCCCGTCCCTCGACCCTGTCCCTCAACCCCATCCCTCGACCCTGTCCCTCGGCCCCGTCCCTCGACCCCATACCCCGTCCCTCGACCCCATACCCCGTCCCTCGACCCCATACCCCGTCCCTCGACCCCATACCCCGTCCCTCGACCCCATACCCCGTCCCTCGACCCCGTCCCCCGTCCCTCGACCCCGTCCCCCGTCCCTCGACCCCGTCCCCCGTCCCTCGACCCCGTCCCTCAACCCCATACCCCGTCCCTCGACCCCATACCCCGTCCCTCGACCCTGTCCCTCGGCCCCGTCCCTCGACCCCATACCCCGTCCCTCGACCCCATACCCCGTCCCTCGACCCCATACCCCGACCCTCGACCCCGTCCCTCGACCCCATACACCGACCCTCGACCCCATACCCCAACCCTCGACCCCGTCCCTCAGCCCCATACACTGACCCTCGACCCCGTCCCTCGACCCCGTCCCTCGACCCCATCCCTCGACCCCATACCCAGTCCCTCGACCCCATACCCAGTCCCTCGACCCTATACCCCGTCCCTCGACCCCATACCCCGACCCTCGATCCCATACCCCGACCCTCAGCCCCGACCCTCGACCCCATCCCTCGACCCCGTCCCCATACACTGTCCCCCGACCCCGTCCCTCTACCCCATACCCCGTCCCTCAGCCCCGACCCTCGACCCCATACCCCGTCCCTCGACCCCATACCCAGACCCTCGACCCCATACCCAGACCCTCGACCCCATACCCCGTCCCTCAGCCCCGACCCTCGACCCCGTTCCCCGACCCCGTCCACCGTCCCCCGACCCCATACCCCGTCCCTCAGCCCCGACCCTCGACCCCATACCCCGTCCCTCGACCCCATACCCCATCCCTCGACCCCGACCCTCGACCCCATACCCCGTCCCTCAACCCCGTCCCCCAGCCCCGACCCTCGACCCCATACACCGTCCCCCGACCGCGTCCCTCGACCCCATACCCCGTCCCTCAGCCCCAACCCTCGACCCCATACACCGACCCCGTCCCTCGACCCCATACCCCGTCCCTCGACTCCGTCCCCCGACCCCGTCCCTCGACCCCGTCCCCGTACAAGGGCCACCTTCCATCGCGGGCCTGGGTTGTGTCAGCTGATCCGAGCCAAGGCTATAGTTGGCCTCAGTACTTGTGCTGGGTAAACAATAACATAAGACGTAGGAGCAGGAGTCGGTCATTTGGCCCCTCGAGCCTGCTCCGCCATTCAATAAGATTATGGCTGGTCTGATCTTGGCCTCAACTCCACTTCCCTGTCCGCTCCCCATAACCCTAGACTCCCTTACCATTCAAAAATCTGTCCATCTCCACCTTAAATATATTCACTGACTCCGCCTCCACAGCTCTCTTGGGTAGAGAATTCCAAAGATTCTTGACCCTCAGAGAAGAAATTCCTCCTCCTCTCCGTTTTAAATGGGTGCCCCCTTATTCTGAAACTATGCCCCCTAGTTCTAGATTCCCACATGAGGGGAAACATCCTCTCTGCATTTACCCTGTTGAGCCCCTTCAGAATCTTATATGTTTCAATAAGATCCCCAATCAGGCGGAGGTTCACGCCTCGACTCTCGCTAGTCACCCTTGCTGTAAAGTGTGTGAAGGTTGGATTCGGATAGGATCGGGCAGTCTGTGATACCTCCACAGTCGAACAGCTTAGGTGCATATGCCACTTGTACGAAGTACTGGCGAGTATTGGGTGACCATGAACTCAGCTGATGTCACACTTCCATGTGTAATACATAAATGTAAAAGTCCATGCGTGATGTCGGTATAACAAGACCTGTGTCTCAATCAGACACCAAATGGGCAACATTTAACTCTCTAAAACCTGCTCTGAAATTATAAAAGAATGAATGTGGGATTTTGCATCACCCCCTGCCCTGGTCTCCTGGCACCGGCTCATGTGCTGAGTTTACATTATTTACACTTGACACAGGGGTACACACCAGACACACTGGAAAATGAGGCTAAATCGACAGCTGCGAGTGTTACTGCCACCTTCCTACTCACCTTCTGCGACCCGGATATCGTACGTTTAATGGAGGTGCGCTTCAAGGAGCCACTCCTTTGTTTCAAGGAGCTGTTCAACATCCTCCTTCTTTACCAGCCTGCTCTACCTGGTGTGCGTCTCCAAGGCTGCTTTGGATCACACTCGTAGTCAGACAGTGGGTGCAGACACACATCAAACGGAGAAAAATAAAAAAGGGTGATCGCGGCGGACTGAGAGAGGCAGTTGTGCTGGAGTACAGAGAGTGGATCAATGGAGCACAGGACAGTGCATCTGGCCCACTCTGCCCCCTCTATAATCAGGCTTAGTGCACAGTCTCTGCTGAAAGGATGGAGATTTAACAAATGGTGATTGGAGATAAATCTACTTTGCAGGGCGGAGATTTCATACACACGCAGGAGTCAGATGGAAATAATTTATATGATCAGGAAAAGAGTGAATGAATAAAGCAGATGGCCAACATTTGTTGGAATGTAGAGTTAGTGCAGCGATGGGGAAAGTGCTGAGAGCAAACCAGCCCGCCCCAGACTGATGCACAGCCCAACATAAAGATGGACTTATAAGGGAGAATTACAATTTACTGAACACTACTTAACGAAATTAATTGATACAGAATGTGGTATTACGGGCAAAATGATAAAACCTTTACTCTGCTTCCCATCGACATTTTACAGAAGCAGCAAAACTCAGTGGTGCTCATACTCTGATCACTCGCTGCCACAGTCGAGCTTCCTCCACAGGACTCACCGGATAAAGATCAGCAGCAGCATCCCTGCCTCATGTTCCCCTCCGTAACCGCAACAACACAGCCCATCAAATCTCAACCAGCCATTTTCTCCACACAAGCCGCTTACTCCAATCCCACTCTCCCCCTCGCTCCCCGTACCCTTTAATATCCCACCCAGTCCAATCCCACTCTCCCCCTCACTCCCCGTACCCTTTAATATCCCACCCAGTCCAATCCCACTGTCCCCCTCACTCCCCGTACCCTTTAATATCCCACTCAGTCTAATCCCACTCTCCCCCTCACTCCCCGCACCCTTTAATATCCCACCCAGTCTAACCCCACTCTCCCCCTCACTCCCCGTACCCTTTAATATCCCACCCAGTCTAATCCCACTCTCCCCCTCACACCCCGTACCCTTAAATATCCCACCCAGTCTAATCCCACTCTCCCCCTCGCTCCCCGCACCATTTAATATCCCACCCAGTCTAATCCCACTCTCCCCCTCGCTCCCCGCACCATTTAATATCCCACCCAGTCTAATCCCACTCTCCCCCTCACTCCCCTCACCCTTTAATATCCCACCCAGTCTAGTCCCACTCTCCCCCTCACTCCCCGCACCATTTAATATCCCACCCAGTCTAACCCCACTCTCCCCCTCACTCGCCGCACCATTTAATATCCCACCCAGTCTAAACCCAATCTCCCCCTCACTCCCCGCACCCTTTAATATCCCACTCAGTCTAATCCCACTCTCCCCCTCGCTCCCCACACCCTTTAATATCCCACCCAGTCTAATCCCACTCTCCCCCTCACACCCCGCACCATTTAATATCCCACCCAGTCTAACCCCACTCTCCCCCTCACTCCCCGTACCCTTTAATATCCCACCCAGTCTAATCCCACTCTCCCCCTCGCTCCCCATACCCTTTAATATCCCACCCAGTCTAAACCCAGTCTCCCCCTCACTCGCTGCACCATTTAATATCCCACCCAGTCTAATCCCACTCTCCCCCTCACTCCCCGTACCCTTTAATATCCCACCCAGTCTAATCCCACTCTCCCCCTCACTCCCCGTACCCTTTAATATCCCACCCAGTCTAATACCACTCTCCCCCCACACCATTTAATATCCCACCCAGTCTAATCCCACTCTCCCCCTCACTCCCCGCACCATTTAATATCCCACCCAGTCTAAACCCAATCTCCCCCTCACTCCCCGCACCCTTTAATATCCCACTCAGTCTAACCCCACTCTCCCCCTCACACCCCACACCATTTAATATCCCACCCAGTCCAATCCCACTCTCCCCCTCACTCCCCGTACCCTTTAATATCCCACTCAGTCTAATCCCACTCTCCCCCTCACTCCCCGCACCCTTTAATATCCCACCCAGTCTAACCCCACTCTCCCCCTCACTCCCCGTACCCTTTAATATCCCACCCAGTCTAATCCCACTCTCCCCCTCACACCCCGTACCCTTAAATATCCCACACAGTCTAATCCCACTCTCCCCCTCGCTCCCCGCACCATTTAATATCCCACCCAGTCTAATCCCACTCTCCCCCTCGCTCCCCGCACCATTTAATATCCCACCCAGTCTAATCCCACTCTCCCCCTCACTCCCCTCACCCTTTAATATCCCACCCAGTCTAATCCCACTCTCCCCCTCACTCCCCTCACCCTTTAATATCCCACCCAGTCTAACCCCACTCTCCCCCTCACTCGCCGCACCATTTAATATCCCACCCAGTCTAAACCCAATCTCCCCCTCACTCCCCGCACCCTTTAATATCCCACTCAGTCTAATCCCACTCTCCCCCTCACTCCCCGTACCCTTTAATATCCCACCCAGTCTAACCCCACTCTCCCCCTCACACCCCACACCCTTTAATATCCCACCCAGTCTAATCCCACTCTCCCCCTCACACCCCGCACCATTTAATATCCCACCCAGTCTAATCCCACTCTCCCCCTCACTCCCCGTACCCTTTAATATCCCACCCAGTCTAACCCCACTCTCCCCCTCACTCCCCGTACCCTTTAATATCCCACCCAGTCTAATCCCACTCTCCCCCTCGCTCCCCATACCCTTTAATATCCCACCCAGTCTAAACCCAGTCTCCCCCTCACTCGCTGCACCATTTAATATCCCACCCAGTCTAATCCCACTCTCCCCCTCACTCCCCGTACCCTTTAATATCCCACCCAGTCTAATCCCACTCTCCCCCTCACTCCCCGTACCCTTTAATATCCCACCCAGTCTAATACCACTCTCCCCCACCCCACACCATTTAATATCCCACCCAGTCTAATCCCACTCTCCCCCTCACTCCCCGCACCATTTAATATCCCACCCAGTCTAAACCCACTCTCCCCCTCACTCCCCGCACCCTTTAATATCCCACTCAGTCTAACCCCACTCTGCCCCTCGCTCCCCGTACCCTTTAATATCCCACCCAGTCTAACCCCACTCTCCCCCTCACACCCCACACCATTTAATATCCCACCCAGTCTAATCCCACTCTCCCCCTCACACCCCGCACCCTTTAATATCCCACCCAGTCTAATCCCACTCTCCCCCTCACTCCCCGTACCCTTTAATATCCCACCCAGTCTAATCCCACTCTCCCCCTCACACCCCGCACCATTTAATATCCCACCCAGTCTAATCCCACTCTCCCCCTCACACCCCACACCCTTTAATATCCCACCCAGTCTAATCCCACTCTCCCCCTCACACCCCGCACCATTTAATATCCCACCCAGTCTAACCCCACTCTCCCCCTCACTCCCCGCACCATTTAATATCCCACCCAGTCTAAACCCAATCTCCCCCTCACTCCCCGCACCCTTTAATATCCCACTCAGTCTAACCCCACTCTCCCCCTCACCCTTTAATATCCCACCCAGTCTAATCCCACTCTTCCCCTCGCTCCCCGCACCCTTTAATATCCCACCCAGTCTAATCCCACTCTCCCCCTCACTTCCCGCACCATTTAATATCCCACCCAGTCTAATCCCACTCTCCCCCTCACTCCCCACACCATTTAATATCCCACCCAGTCTAATCCCACTCTCCCCCTCACCCTTTAATATCCCACCCAGTCTAATCCCACTCTTCCCCTCGCTCCCCGTACCCTTTAATATTCCTGTTTTTAAAGCAACTAGCTATTGCATTTTTCAAAGCATTTATGGCTTGTGCTGGAATGGGGGTTTGTGATGGAGCGTTCCACCGCTCACCTCTTGTGTTAAGGAATTTATTCCTATCTCTCCGTGAATTCTTAATCTGATTTTCAAATTGGGCAATGCAACGCCACCTGCTGGAATGTCCTCCACATTACACAAACCATTTCATTTCAGAACCAGAGCTCAGAGATGTCATTGGCAAGATTAGAAATAAGATCTTGCATTTCTAGAGCGCCTTTCACGACCTCAGGACTTCCCAAAGTGCTCACACCCAACAAAGTACTGTTGAAGTGTTGCGGGGCAATTGGTTGACAGACAAACGGGGTAACGGGTTCATTCTCTAATTGGCGGGATGTGACGAGTGGTGCTCCCCAGGGATCTGTTCTGGGGCCTCAGCTTTTCACCATATATATCAATGACCTGGATGAAGGAATAGAGAGTAGTATATCCGAGTTTGCGGATGACATTAAGTTAGGCGGCACAATAAGTGTTGTAAATGGGAAGAGGAAGTTACAAAGGGACATAAACGGATTAAATGAGCGGGCACAACTGTGGCAGATGGAGTTTAATGTGGGCAAGTGTGAGGTCATCTACTTTAGATCTAGGAAAGACAAATCAGAATATTTTCTTAAAAGGCAAGAGACTAGGAATTGTGGAGGTGCAAAGATTTGGGAGTCCATGTACACAAATCACTAAAAGCCAGTGGACAGATACAAAAAGTAATCAAAAAGACTAATGGAATGTTGGCCTTTATCTCAAGGGGGGCTGGAATACAAAGGGGAGGAACTGATGCTTCAGTTGTACAGAGCTCTGGTCAGACCCCATCAGAAGTACTGCATTTAGTTCTGGGCACTGCACCTCAGGAAGAATATATTGGCCTTGGAGGAGGTATAGCACAGATTCACCAGAATGATAGCAGGGCTTAAAGGGTTAAATTATGAGGTCAGGTTGCATAAAGTTGGCTTGTATCACCATGAGTTAAAAAAGTTGAGGGGTGATCGAATCGAGGAGTTTAAACTGATAAAATGGTTCAATAGGGTAGATACAGAGAAACTATTTCCTCTGGTGGGGAGTCCAGAACAAGAGGGGGAATAACCTTAAAATTAGAACCAGGCCGTTCAGAAGTGAAATCAGGAAACCCCTTTTCACACAAAGGGTAGTGGAAATCTGGAACTCTCTCCCCTGAAAAGCTGTGGATACTGAGGGTCAATTGGAGATTTCAAGACTGAGATCGATAGACTTTTATTAGATAAGGGTATCAAGGGATATGGAGCAAAGGTGGAAAAATGGAGAGGAGGTACAGATCAGCCAGGATCTGATTGAATAGTGGTGCTGGCTGAGGGGCTGAATGGCTTCCTCCTGTTCCCATGTTTCTATTTAACACTTGAATGATGTCCATTATTTAAATTCAGGGATTTATTTGAAATAAGTTCCCGACCTCCCTGTAACAGCAGAAGAGCAATAGCACACGAGTGTATTATAAATGCTGGCCTGCTAATATCATCCAGTGTTTATATCGGTTTACACTAACTAACGGAGAAACCCGCCAATCACTTTCTCAAATGTTGATTTTACATTTTGATTTATTGGTGAATTTTTTTTTGTGCAGCAAAATGAAAGATTTTTCTTCAGTTGACACTGGAGAGTACAGGCCCGAGTCCAAGGGCTGGTTGTAGGATCTCTCGATCAGTCCCTCTGCTGTGAGAAGCAGCAGGATTCAAAGTTACAACAACCCTACTTTACTGACCAACATCATCAATGTCAAGAATAACAACTAAACTTATATTAAATGAAATAAAGTACCTCAAAACCTTTCACAGAAAATACTTTTGACACTGAAGTGGTGGCAGAATTGTTGGGGAGATGATAACCAATCAAGGTCAAAGGGGGAGGTTTTTGAAGGAGGAGAGAGGGAGCAAGATGGAGGGGTTAAGGGTCAGAGGGTTCCAGAGTCTGTGCACGAGGAGGCTGTGAGTTCTGTTGTGTTGAGGTGTATCAACTAAGCACATGGGCAGTGTATTATACAGAGTACGAAAGGTACATTGAAGGTTCTTCTCATTGAACGTCAACTTACAATTATATCATGGAATCATACAGCACAGAAGGAGGCCATTCAGCCCATTGTGTCTGTGTCAGCTCTTTGAAAGAGCTCTCCAATTAGTCCCACTTCCCTACTCTTTCCCCATAGCCCTGCAAATTTCTCTTTTTCAAGTATTTATCCAATTCCCTTTTGAAAGTTACTATTGAATCTGCTTCCACCGCCCTTTCAGGCAGCGCGGTCCAGATCACAACAACTCGCTGCAGGGCAGGTACAGCACGGGTTAGATACAGAGTAAAGCTCCCTCTACACTGTCCCATCAAACACTCCCAGGGCAGGTACAGCACGGAGTTAGATACAGAGTAAAGCTCCCTCTACACTGTCCCATCAAACACTCCCAGGGCAGGTACAGCACGGGTTAGATACAGAGTAAAGCTCCCTCTACACTGTCCCATCAAACACTCCCAGGGCAGGTACAGCACGGGTTAGATACACAGTAAAGCTCCCTCTACACTGTCCCAGCCTAAGAGGGTCCCCTGCTGTTTTAATGTGATATTTTCCATTCCCTGGACCAGGTATCCCATGGCTTCTCTGCCTCATGTTGCCAATTTAGTCCAACTTGCTGCTGTGGACTCACTGGGCTTACTTCGTGTCGGATTCTCACATCCAGCAGCCGGAAGGGACTTTCAACTCATCCCTCTGTCCTGGCCAGAAGCCCCGGCCTAGTGTGTATTCTACTGCGGCCTTGGTCTCGAGGTGAAAGGTTAGGGTCTAACCCCCACCCTGCCTGGGATGTGCACTTGACACAAATGGAGTAGTCTTGTTTCATTATTGTAAAAGTATTTAATCGATTAAAAACAAGGACTTTAATCCCTCTGGAACAAGGCCATTGAGGTGATGAGTGTTGGGAATGAAAGCCAGAGGGATGACTCGGTTATCTCCCAGCAGCCTGTGTTGTATCAGTGCCAGGGCGATGGGTCCGTTCTCCCAGGGCCCTCCAGACCAGCGCTGTGCAGCTGCACTCTGTGTCAGACAGTACAAGACAGCACGCCCGAAGAGTAAAGCTTCTTTCAAAAAGTGTCTTTTGGTCAAATTTTTTAAAATATTGGCCCAGAAATTGAATTTCGATGGTTGCCGCAGGGGTAAGGATCCCCCGCGATATCGTACTCCGCGCCTACCTTTATGGTTTTGGCCCACACGAACTTCAGTTCCTGGGCCTCTCCCTGGTGCCGGCGCGTAGTGTGTGCGTGTCCCAGAGGCGCAGTTAATTCGATGCGACCTCTGGGATCACGTGGGCCAGTTAGAGCCAATGGCAGCACACCATCTTTCATTCATAGTTTTGACAGGAAGAGCTGTCAAAACTATGAATACAACAAGCCCCCAAAAGAACAGCTAAACCTCAATTAAATTTAAAAAAAAGCCATCACATTAATAAAATAACTATAGTTAAATAAATTAACCACTTTAAACAAAAATTTTAATTTTTTTTTAAAAAGTTATAAAAATAAACTTACCTTTCTTTAAAGTCTCTAAAAAAGATAAACCTGTTGAAAAAAATGTAAAATAATACTTAATTAACTACTTACCTTGTTAAAAGGGGGTCTTACGCCTGCTTTCTTTGTGTAAAATATCCAATACTTACCTGCGCGTTCAAACCTGAAAAAAAAACTAAGTGCGCTGCGTACACACAACCTGTAGCGCGCACGCGGTTCACTTAGGAACCGCCCCCTTCGCAATACCCGAAGTGCCGGTTTCCCGCGCATGCGCAGTGCATGCAGGAAACCGGCACTTCGGGACCTAATACGCGAGAGTACACAGTGCGTACTCTCCCGTATTAGGTCTAATTTTCGGGCCAATATGTTAATGAGGCCATGGGGCTCTTCTCTGCTACAGGTAGGAGAGAATTAAACGGGCACCAAATTTCCAGAAAACAGCTCAAGAATGCGATACGTTGTCGTGTCACTCGTAAATGGAATGATGGAACCGTTTCAGTATCTCGGTCAAATTCTCTTCCGTAAAGTCTGTGCCCATCAACACAACCGGTCCAGGTTGCATAATCAGAGCTGCTAAAATAAATATAGTGCTACAACAGTCAGTGTTTTATTGGGGGAACAGCCAAGAGCTCCCACCATTCAACACAGTACAGGTGTGGCAGCCCCTGCTTATGGTATTGGACTGTGGTTGTGAAACCCAATGTCCTTCAGGGAAGGGACCATACCCAGTCTGGCCCACAGGGCAACAAAACACCAGATCCCAAAGACAACCTTCAGAAACACACAACATAGCAAAGCAGCACATTAACAGGCGCTGATAAGGGGGCACCCATTTAAAACAGAAATGAGGAGAAATTTCTTCTCTCAGAGGGTCGTGAATCTTTGGAATTCTCTTCCCCAGAGAGCTGTGGAGGCTGGGTCATTGAATATATTTAAGGTGGAGATTGACAGATTTTTGAATGGTAAGGGAGTTAAGGGTTATGGGGAGCGGGCAGGGAAGTGGAGTTGAGGCCAAGATCAGATCAGCCATGATCTTATTGAATGGCAGAGCAGGCTCGAGGGGCCGAATGACCGACTCCTGCTCCTACTTCTTATGTTCTTATGATGACAGATACAGTGAAAGTTTCTGTATCTTCTTTTGTCCAATAGCAGAGACACCATAACTGGGACACAGACCAGCAACAGCACACCTGTGGAGCGAGGAGGCCCATTTAGCCTCCGGAGCGCTGTTCAACTTTTCAGGTTGTATTCTGGGACTTTACCTTATTTGCATCAGAATTGGGGCTTTGTCAGCCGAGAGCGCGGCTGGTGTGCAGCCTCCGAGCTCCTGAGGGCTTTCTGTGTAGATCAGGTGCTCAGCAGGCCACAGGCCTCACCGTCCCACAAGAGGCAGCAGTGCTCTGGGTGCTCGACGCACTGACTCAGCGACTAAATGTGTGGTACTGAGCCACACAGAGAAGAAAGGGCCCAGGGTCCATCCGCAGACTATGCTGCACTAGCTGATCTCAGGCAGGTGGTGGTGATGGGCTGGGGGCGGTGAGGAGATGGGCCGGGGGTGGGGGCGGTGAGGAGATGGGCAGGGGGCTGGTGGGCGGTGAGGAGATGGGCAGGGGGCTGGTGGGCGGTGAGGAGATGGGCAGGGGGCTGGTGGGCGGTGAGGAGATGGGCAGGGGGCTGGTGGGCGGTGAGGAGATGGGCCGGGGGTGGGGGCGGTGAGGAGATGGGCCGGGGGTTGGTGGGCAGGTTGCAATAACTGGTCTCACTGCAACCATGGCTGTCGAGAGGGTTAAACAATCAGCCTGGGTTCCTGCTCCTAATCAGCATCCAGTGACCTCTGGCATGTGTTGGGGGGCATCAGGTGAGGACAAGATGAATGCCTCCCTGCCCCATGGTCAAATATGGTGCTGATGCTCACTGTCCAGGCTCACACAGGAGGAATGGTCGCTGGGGGAGGTCAGCAGCTGTCGAACCCCATCCCAGTGAGAATCCGTGTCTTCAGGGGACAAGCGAAGGGAAGAAAGAAGAAAACTGGAGATGGAAGAGGACAATTCATCCTGCACTCCCTCCGAAAGCAGGGACATGGTGCAGCTGCCAATCTTAGCCTTTTTGGTTAAATGTAGATACAAAACAGATGTAAATGCGGAATTCTGAAAGTTGGAATTTGATGATAGGCCTCCAGCTGCACTGATTACAGGATAATATCTCTGGAAATTAATGAGATTAAAAAGGCCGAGCTGATTTATTTGCAATCACAATCCTTTCATTCCATAAATCCTCCAACCATCACGGTTACTGGACAAGCTCCACCTGCCCCTCACGAATGGAGCTGGTGGCAGTTTAGAGAAGCGGAGGGGCAGTACTGGACCGGCTTTATCGGCTTTTTAAGCACGGAATTGTACGGAATGAGAACTCCTGTGAGTTGGTCAGCGGGAATCTCCCACCGCCAGGTTCCTGCTCCCTGCACATCCAGTGACAGGGCAGAACCATGACAATTGGACACGTGCAATCCTGCCTGACCTTGCAGATAAGAGGATTGGGATATAAAGTTGTTTTAAGCCCCGACATCGAACGGTACAGGGCAGCTGCTGTGTGTGTGTGCTACATACACAGCTGGAACCAAAGGGAATTTAACAGCACAACTCCAGGAGCTTCACAGAACCCGGACTGGCTTTGCCTTGTTGAAGATTTCTGTTCTTGTAGATGCATAATTCGGCCTCCCACCCCCCAGTTACTACCCCGACAGTGCAGCACTCCCTCAGTACTGCCCCTTCGACAGTGCGGCGCTCCCTCAGTACTGCCCCTCCGACAGTGCGGCGCTCCCTCAGTACTGCCCCTCCGACAGTGCAGCGCTCCCTCAGTACTGCCCCTTCGACAGTGCAGCGCTCCCTCAGTACTGCCCCTCCGACAGTGCAGCGCTCCCTCAGTACTGCCCCTTCGACAGTGCAGCGCTCCCTCAGTACTGCCCCTCCGACAGTGCAGCGCACCCTCAGTACTGCCCCTCCGACAGTGCAGCGCTCCCTCAGTACTGCCCCTTCGACAGTGCAGCGCTCCCTCAGTACTGCCCCTCCGACAGTTCAGCGCTCCCTCAGTACTGCCCCTCCGACAGTGCAGCGCTCCCTCAGTACTGCCCCTCCAACCGTGCAGCACTCCCTCAGTACTGCCCCTCCGACAGTGCAGCGCTCCCTCAGTACTGCCCCTCCGACGGAGCACCGCTCCCTCAGTACTGCCCCTCCGACAGTGCACCGCTCCCTCAGTACTGCCCCTCCGACAGTGCGGCACTCCCTGAGTACTGCCCCTCCGACAGTGCGGCACTCCCTCAGCACTGCACTGGGAGTGGCGGCCTGGATTTTTGTGCTCAAATCTGTGGAGTGGGACTTGTACCCACAACCCTCTGACTCAGAGGTGAGAGTGCTGCCCACTGAGCCATGGTTGAAACAAGCAGTAGCAGGAAACCTAGCCGATTGCCTCCGGGGCCAGGAAAAACACTGAGGCTCACTGTACCACCTCTGACCACCACCACCAGGGGTGTGATTTGCTCATTCAGCACAGAGCAAGGCTGGAGCCTGGGGTTCTGCTGGTCCGTGTACCTCACTCACTCACCGAGCTCTCGGGGGGGCTGAACAAATGAGAGTTCCAAGAGACAAAAAGAACTATTTTATTTACAAGATAATCATTCTGTTCCAGCTGCCGACACCACCACCCCACCCACTCACTGCCAGCAAGATTCCCAGACAGTCCCTCACACAACATCCTGTGCACTTTTCAGTCTTCCCTGTAATTTAGATTCTACTTAAATCTCTCATTAGTCTATTCAGAGATTAGCAACGAGGGGCCTACCTTGTCAGATGCAGCAAAACAACACAGGCTCCGGCACCTGCTCCTGGCCTTGATGTGTGGGGTTACTGGGCTCTAGCCTGCAGAAGGGATCTGTATTTTCAACACTTGTCCATGAGTCAGATCCTAGCTGCTGCACATTTCAGAATCACAGTCTGGTGCCTGTGAATTGCAGGCCCCACCTCCAATATCTTCAAATAACTCCAAATCCTTAAGATAACAGCTGTGAGTGACGGACAGGGCATCATGCTCATTGCTAAGGGAAAATTCTTCCTAATCTAATCTCTGTAATCAGACTAAATAATGAACAACAGCTCCACAACAGCAGGGTCTGTACTGGGGGCTGAGCAGAACCAGTGGGCATCAAATCACTCTGCCCTCCTCACTATAAACAAAAGGGTTAAAATAAAATCCACATCTTTTTCCCTGCTTTATTGAATTTCCTCCCCCTCCCAACATTTCCCACCTCCTCCCCCGGAGGTGTTGACTCTCGCTGGGATACGGGTTCCCCAGACGCTGGGGACCCACCCATTTCTCACCCCAGTCACCACTCCTCAGGTGTGAGCCCAGATAGTGAGGGTTGGCAGGAGATGCCACAGCTAGCTCGACCTTGTGTGTACTCGATGTCCACGCAGTCAGTGCCAGTCAGCGAGCGTCAGCATTTGAAAAGGGAAAAGACAGGTTAACATTTCAGTGTGGACTCTTCTGAACTGAGGACTGAAAGATGAACAGATATTTTAGTGAGGTTTAAAAAAGAGAGAGAAAGGCGGGAAGAGGGGAGGGAGAGAATCACCAGATGCACCAATCAGAGGGAGGGAATTAATGGGTTAAATGGCCTGCTGAATCGACCATTGTTGAGTTATACAAGGATCGGAAGCCTTCCTGTGTGCGGCGGGTAGTCAGATAACCCTGGCTGGGGTCCATCGATCAGCACAGACTGGGAATTGGTCCGTGTGCCTCAGCACCACAGCAGGCAGTGCCCTTGCCCACCGAGCCTCGGGGGGGAGCTCGGCCCTGCGGTTGGACCGCGGGGCAGTTCTGGTTTGTGCCCAAAATCCAGGTCTTACCTGTGTGAAATTACAACAAAAAAAATTAAAAATCAGAAGTGGAAGCTTGTGGACAGAGTGTTCTGTTTATTTCACCTGGAACAAGAGGTGAAGAACATTCACAAATGATCATTGGCCTCGGTGTTTGGGGCACCACAACGGCAGGGCGTGTCATCAGATACCGTGTACCACACGCACTATGCCAGGTTGTGTCATCAGATACCGTGTACCACACACGACGCCAGGACATGTCATCAGATACCGTGTACCACACACGATGCCAGGGCATGTCATCAGATACCGTGTACCACACGCACTATGCCAGGTTGTGTCATCAGATACCGTGTACCACACACGACGCCAGGGCATGTCATCAGATACCGTGTACCACACACGATGCCAGGGCGTGTCATCAGATACCGTGTACTACACACACAATGCCAGGGTGTGTCATCAGATACCGTGCACCACACACACGATGCCAGGGCGTGTCATCAGATACCGTGTACCATACACGTGCCAGGTCGTGTCATCAGATACCATGTACCACACACGATGCCAGGACGTGTCATCAGATACCGTGCACCACACACGATGCCAGGGCGTGTCATCAGATACTGTGCACCACACACAAGTGCCAGGGCGTGTCATCAGATACGGAGTGGAGCTACAGTAGGGGGTGATGCACAGCCAAATATAGAGGAAAAAACAAGTCAACCTGGAAGGCAGAGCAAATATGTAATGGCACAAGGGAGTATGGCAAGGCTGGATGGCATTTATTTTAATGCAATGAGTCTTGCGAGTAAGGCAGATAAATTGAAGGTGTTGATGAACACATGGGAGTATGATATTGTTGCTATCACAGAAACATGGTTGAGGGAGGGGCAGGACTGGCAGCTCAATATTCCGGGGTATAGAATCTTCAGGCGAGACAGAGGTGGGTGTAAAAGAGGAGGGGGTGCCGCAATATTAATCAAGGAGTCAATTACTGCTGTAAGGAGGGATGATATCTTAGCAGGTTCCTCTAATGAGGCCATATGGGTAGAACTTAAAAACAAAAAGGGGGCAAGCACTTTGCTGGGAGTGTACTATAGGCCCCCAAACAGTCAGGGGGAGATAGAGGAACAGTTATGAAGGCAAATCTCAGAGAAGTGTAGAAATAATAGGGTAATAATAGTAGGGGATTTCAACTTCCCCAATATTAACTGGGATAGTCAGAGTGTGAAAGGCTTAGAGGGTGCGGAATTCTTAAAGTGCATCCAGGAGAGCTTTTTGAGCCAGCATATAGAAAGTCCTACAAGAGAGGGGGCGGTACTGGACCTAATTCTAGGGAATGTAGCCGAGCAAGTGGTAGAAGTGTCAGTAGGAGAGCATTTTGGTGACAGTGACCATAATTCGGTGAGATTTAAGGTAGTCATGGAAAAGGACAAAGATGGACCGGAAATAAAGGTTCTAAATTGGGGGAAGGCCGATTTTAATATGATAAGGCAGGATCTGGCCAAAGTGGACTGGGATCAGCTACTTGTAGGAAAATCCACATCAGAGCAGTGGGAGTCTTTCAGAAAGGAAATAGAGAGAGTACAACGCCGACATGTTCCCGTAAAGGTCAAGGGTGGGACCGACAAGCCCAGGGAACCCTAGATGTCAAGGGATATACAAGAATGGATTAGGAAAAAAAGGGAGGCTTTTGGCAGATACAAAGGACTAAAAACAGTGGAAGCCCGAGAGGAGTATAGAAAGTGCAGGGGGGTACTTAAAAAAGAGATTAGGAGAGCGAAGAGGGGGCATGAAAAAACACTGGCGGGCAAAATTAAGGAAAATCCCAAGGTGTTTTTTTAAGTATATTAAGGGCAAGAGGATAACCAGGGAAAGAGTAGGGCCCATTAGGGACCAAAGTGGCAATCTGTGTGTAGAGCCGGAAGATATAGGTGAGGTTTTAAATGAATATTTCGCATCTGTGTTCTCGATGGAGAAATACGATGTAGGCATAGAAATCAGGCAGGGGGATTGTGATATACTTGAACAAATTGGTATTGAGAGGGAGGAGGTACCAGCGGTTTTAGTGGGCTTAAAAGTGGATAAATCCCCAGGCCCAGACGAGATGTATCCCAGGCTGCTGTGTGAGGCAAGGGAGGAGATTGCAGGGGCTCTAACACAAATTTTCAGATCCTCTCTGGCCACAGGGGAGGTGCCAGAGGACTGGAGGACAGCTGACGTAGTACCATTATTCAAGAAGGGTAGTAGGGGTAAACCAGGGAATTACAGGTCAGTGAGCCTAACATCAGTGGTAGGGAAATTATTGGAAAAAATTCTGAGGGACAGAATTAGTCTCCACTTGGAGAGGCAAGGATTAATCAAGGATAGTCAGCATGGCTTTGTCAGGGGGAGATCATGTCTAACCAATTTGATTGAATTTTTCGAGGGGGTGACTAGGTGCGTGGATGAGGGTAGTGCAGTTGATGTAGTCTACATGGACTTCAGTAAGGCTTTTGACAAAGTCCCGCATGGGAGACTGGTCAAGAAAGTAAGAGCCCATGGGATCCAGGGCAATTTGGCACATTGGATCCAAAATTGGCTTAGTGGCAGGAGGCAGAGGGTGATGGTCGAAGGTTGTTTTTGTGACTGGAAGCCTGTGTCCAGTGGTGTACTGCAGGGATCGGTGCTGGGTCCTTTGCTGTTTGTAGTGTACATTAATGATTTAGATATGAATGTAGGAGGTATGATCAGTAAGTTCGCAGATGACACGAAAATTGGTGGAGTGGTAAATAGCGAGGAGGGAAGCCTCAGGCTACAGGACGATATAGATGGGTTGGTCAGATGGGCAGAACAGTGGCAAATGGAATTTAACCCTGAAAAGTATGAGGTGATGCATTTTGGGAGGACTAACAAGGCAAGGGAATACACAATGAATGGTAGGACCCTAGGAAGGACAGAGGATCAGAGGGACCTTGGTGTGCATGTACATAGATCCCTGAAGGCAGCAGGACAGGTAGATAAGGCAGTTAAAAAGGCATATGGGATATGTGGTAACACAATACAGCTTCCTGTGACTCGAACTTTATTGCATCACTTCCTGTGATTAGTCCAGGATAAATACTGGACTGATCAGTTGGATCCTGGAGAGGCATAGAGTAAGACCTCTTTTGTATGTAGCACCTTTTTAGTTGATTAAAGCTTACTTTAAGTTCACCACGCGTAAGGCTCATTCTTACGACAATTTAATCAACTTTGGAAAACTTCGCACTCAAACTTTTTGGACGAATTCGGAACTAAGGATCCAGGGGATCACCCATCATGGAAAACATCCTTAAACCATCGCGTCTTGACTTGGACCCAAACACCCCAGCAGCCGGTAAGGTGTGGAAACACTGGTATCGCACGTTTGACAATTTTCTTGAATATTGCAAGGCTGATGATGACTCAAAGTTGCGGATACTCATCAACTGTGTCACCCCGAATGTATTTCAGTATGTGGAGGAATGGGGCAGTTACGAGGAGGCAATTCGGACGCTTAAGAGACTATATACTAAGACACCGAATGAGGTCTATGCCAGACATCTACTAGCTACAGCCCAACAAGGGCTGGAGGAATCCATTGATAAATTCCTCCAAGAGCTTCGCAGACTTAGTATGGACTGTAACTTTCAGGCGGCCTCAGCTGAGCTGTACCGTGAAGAAATGATCCGTGATGCTTTCATCTGCGGGCTTGCCTCCCCATTTATACGCCAGCGTCTACTGGAAAGTAAGACACTTGAGCTTATGACATGGCTTGCTCTCTAGATCTGGCAAAAAGAAATGCAGACCTTTATACAGTGCCCAGACCTCGGTCTACTGCCTTAACTACAGTCAGGCAATTTAAGAGGCCACAGGTGAACTCTATTAGGGAGGACTTTATCCTTGACGATCAATCTGATGACTTTACTGATGAAGAGGATGATGACCCCACTGTGGCAGCCTCTTGGCAATCTAAGAAATGCTTCTTTTGTGGTGATGAGTTTCACCCTCGGAAATTCTGCCCTGCTCGCAATGCGTTTTGCAGTCATTGCAACAAAAAGGGTCATTTTGCAAAGGTTTGCCTATCAAGAGCCTCTACGAGGGCTTATCAAGCTAAGTCCTACCGAACTGCCCCGATAAGGGCCTATCAAGATGTTCCGGCTAAAATCTATCGTGCTTCCTCTCGGGTTTCCTCTCGAAGAAACACACCTAGAGTTTCAGCCACTCTTTGTGCAACGACACCAATTACAGCTGCTTGTCCTCAGAACCTATTCCATGCAGCTACAAAAGCATCTATTAATGGACATACTTTAGATGCCTTAATTGACTCAGGTAGCACTGATAGTTTCATTAGGGAACAGATTGTTGCAGAGTTAAAGCTACATGTTTTCCCATCGGACCAGGCAGTCATCACTTAATACCAGAATTTCTGGCTTTTGTATGGTTGAAATAACACTTAATGGTCACAGGTATCCCTCCACCCGGCTTTCGGTGCTCAAGGACTTATGTAGTGATCTTATCTTAGGGCTGGATTTTCAAAAGCAGCATAAGAAGCTCACCATTGAGTTCGGCGGATCCAAACCTGAACTCACTATTTCTAATATACTACCTCGATTACCGTTCTGTGCATTGTCAGCAGCTTCACTGGATGAACCCTCACTGTTTACCAGTATCCCTCCTCGATGCAAACCGATTATAACAAAGTCACGACGTTTCAGTCAGGAAGACCAGTCTTTTATTGCGGCTGAGATTTCTCGGCTTTTAGCAGAGGATATCATCGAGCCTTGTTCGTCGCCATGGCGCGCCCAGGTCGTTATTGTTAAGAACCCTCTACAACTTCACAAGAAACGGCTGTGCATTGACTATTCACAGACCATCAATCAATATACGGACTTGGACGCATACCCATTGCCGCGCATCGATGATATGGTTGATAAACTGGCTGAGTACACGGTGTTCTCAACATATGATCTGAAAAGTGCCTATCATCAGGTACCCTTGAAGGTCTCAGACAAGCAGTATACGGCCTTTGAAGCCAATGGACGGCTGTATCAATTTCGTCGCCTCCCCTTTGGGGTCACTAATGGAGTGGCTGTCTTCCAGCGAGCAATGGATGACCTGGTCAAACAGGAAGACTTGAAGGATACGTTTCCTTATCTGGACAATATTACTGTCGCAGGTCGCAATCAGCGGGAACATGACACCAATCTCCAACGATTTTGGGATGCACTCCAGCACCGTAATTTGACATTAAATGCGGCTAAATCCATTGAGTCACAACCAACCATCAACATCCTTGGCTATTGTGTGGGCAATGGCATCATTAAACCTGACCCTGAAAGGCTTCGCCCACTCCAAGAACTCCCGCCACCTAAGAATCCGGCCTCCTTGCGCCGGGCCCTCGGCCTGTTTGCATACTATGCTAAATGGATTCCTAACTTCTCGGACCGAATCCAACCTCTACTGAAGGCCAGCACATTCCCACTAGACACAGCGGCTGTTGCAGCCTTTAACCTCCTGAAAAAACAGTTGGAGAAAGCGGCTCTTCACTCCATCGATGAGAGTCTTCCTTTTGTTGTTGAGTGTGATGCCTCGGAGGTGGCGATCTCGGCCACTCTGAATCAGGAAGGTCGTCCGGTGGCATTTTTGTCCAGGACTTTTCAAGGGGCTGAGCTACATTATCCTCCAGTCGAGAAAGAAGCTACAGCCATCATAGAGGCAGTACGGAAGTGGAGTCATCTCCTAGCTCGCCAGCACTTTACCTTAATCACGGACCAGCGATCGGTCGCCTTCATGCTCGATAATCGAAAACGGACCAAAATTAAAAATAATAAAATCCAGCTTTGGCGGCTGGAATTGGCCTCTTTTGGTTACACCATCCACTATCGACCTGGCAAGGAGAATGTGGCTCCGGATACCCTCACACGAGCATTCTGCTCCGCCATGGCACCCTCTACGCTCGTAGACATCCATGATGGGTTGTGTCATCCGGGCGTTACTCGCATGCTACACTTCGTGCGGTCCCGAAATCTCCCATTCTCTACCGGGGATGTAAAGAAGATGTGCTCGGACTGCAGAGTCTGTGCGGAATTGAAACCTCGGTTTTTCCGCCCCTCGGGTGGTATACTCATACATGCGACCCAGCCAATGCAACGGCTTAGCATCGATTTTAAGGGGCCGTTGCCCTCTTCAACTCGCAACACTTATCTATTGACCATGGTCGATGAGTATTCCCGTTTTCCGTTTGCCTTTCCCTGCCCCAATATGCTGACGACCACGGTTATCAGCTGCCTTGAGCAGGTATTTGCTTTCTGTGGCATGGCATCCTATGTTCATTCGGATCGGGGCCCTTCTTTTATGTCAGGAGAACTCAAGGCCTATCTCTCGGAACGGGGTATTGCTGCCAGCAAAACGACGCCTTATCATCCGGTCGGGAATGGGCAAGTCGAGCGTTTTAACGCTATCATCTGGAATGCGGTACGTCTGGCTTTGAGATCTCGGGGCCTACCCAACCAGCAATGGGAAGCAGTACTTCCAGACGCATTACACTCCACACGGTCCCTCCTTTTGACCGCCACAAATACGACTCCTCATGAACGGTTCTTCCGATTTCAGCGTCGCTCATCCTATGGGATATCTCTCCCGTCGTGGCTGACTGCACCGGGACCAGTGCTACTCCGAAGATATGTCCGGGCGTCTAAGAATGACCCCCTGGTAGATGAGGTTGAGCTCACTGATGTCAACCCTACCTACGCCTATATTCGGTATCCTGATGGTCGGGAATCTACCGTGTCATTGCGGGATCTGGCTCCCTGCCCGCCGAAACATAGAGGGACACCAGGGGATGATATTGTACCAGGCACATTTCTGGGCTCGCCAGGTGCCTCTCATCACGATCTGGATCTGACGCCGGCTGGTACCTCACTCCAGCGTGCCGACCTGGGGCAGACTGACTATGAGCCCGTCGGGGCTCGCACGCGCAGCCACGATCCACCCTGTACCGTACGCTCGGAAACGGATCTGCCACAGCCCTGCCCGACACCCGTTCGGGCACCAGTACACAGTCAGGATCGTCCTGACCCCTCACAGAGCGGGCTGGATCACTCGGACTCTGGTCCACGGCCCGCGGCGGGTAAACGGGCTAGGGGCCCTCTACCGCTACGAGAACCCAAACGGGTGCGGCTCTCCCTCGTCCAGCGGCTACGAAATGGAGGGAGAATGTGGTAACACAATACAGCTTCCTGTGACTCGAACTTCATCCCGGCCTCCTAATCTTTTGGGGGGGGAGAATGTGGTAACACAATACAGCTTCCTGTGACTCGAACTTTATTGCATCACTTCCTGTGATTAGTCCAGGATAAATACTGGACTGATCAGTTGGATCCTGGAGAGGCATAGAGTAAGACCTCTTTTGTATGTAGCACCTTTTTAGTTGATTAAAGCTTACTTTAAGTTCACCACGCGTAAGGCTCATTCTTACGACAGGATACTTGCCTTCATTAGCCGAGGCATAGAATATAAGAGCAGGGAGGTTATGATGGAGCTGTACAAAACGCTAGTTCGGCCACAGCTGGAATACTGTGTGCAGTTCTGGTCGCCACACTATAGGAAGGATGTGATTGCATTGGAGAGAGTGCAGAGGAGATTCACCAGGATGTTACCTGGGCTGGAGCACTTCAGCTATGAAGAGAGACTGGACAGGCTGAGGTTGTTTTCCTTAGAGCAGAGATGGCTGAGGGGGGACCTGATTGAGGTGTACAAAATTATGAGGGGCATAGATAGGGTAGATAGAAAGGAACTTTTCCCCTTAGTAGAGGGGTCAATAACCAGGGGGCATAGTTTCAAAGTAAGGGGCAAGAGGTTTAGAGGGGATTTGAGGAAAAACATTTTCACCCAGAGGGTGGTTGGAATCTGGAACTCACTGCCTGAAAGGGTGGTAGAGGCAGGAACCCTCACAACATTCAAGAAGCATTTAGATGAGCACTTGAAACGCCATAGCATACAAGGCTACGGACCAAGTGCTGGAAAATGGGATTAGAATAAATAGGGCTTGATGGTCGGCGCGGACACAATGGGCCGAAGGGCCTCTTTCTGTGCTGTATAACTCTATGACTCTATACAGTGTACCACACACGATGCCAGGGCGTGTCATCAGATACCGTATACCACACACGATGCCAGGGCATGTCATCAGATACCGTGTACCACACACACAATGCCAGGGCATGTCATCAGATACCGTGTACCACACACACAATGCCAGGGCGTGTCATCAGATACTGTGCACCACACACTATGCCAGGGCGTGTCATCAGATACTGTGCACCACACACACTATGCCAGGTCGTGTCATCAGATACCGTGTACCACACACGATGCCAGGGCATGTCATCAGATACCGTGTACCACACACTATGCCAGGGTGTGTCATCAGATACCGTGTACCACACACTATGCCAGGGCGTGTCGTCAGATACCGTGTACCACACACAATTCCAGGGCGTGTCATCAGATACCATGTACCACACACGACGCCAGGGCGTGTCATCAGATACCGTGTACCACACACGACACCAGGGCGTGTCATCAGATACCGTGTACCACACTCTATGCCAGGATGTGTCATCAGATACTGTGTACCACACACTATGCCAGGGCGTGTCATCAGATACCGTGTACCACACACAATTCCAGGGCGGGTCATCAGATACCGTGTACCACACACGACGCCAGGGCGGGTCATCAGACACCGTGTACCACACACGACGCCAGGACGGGTCATCAGACACCGTGTACCACACACGACGCCAGGGCGGGTCATCAGATACCGTGTACCACACACAATGCCAGGGCATGTCATCAGATACCGTGTACCACACACGATGCCAGGGCATGTCATCAGATACCGTGTACCACACACGATGTCACGTTGTGTCATCAGATACCGTGTACCACACACAATGGTGGGGCAGCTCCTGGGAGAAGCAGTTTTGCAACAACACCTGCAGGATGGAGATGGAGGAAGTGGAGGAGGAGAACTGTGGTGAACTTAGTTTGTGTTAGAATGACGAACACGAACAAAAACCTCAAACCGCCCACATCGAGCAACACCCGAGAAACTGAGAACTCCATTTATTGAGAGTGTGGGTTGTGGTACAGTTGTCGTCATGGTGACCGATGCTGGTTGGAGATAATGCGAAAAGGACACAGCATCCACGCTGGGAGCGTCAAACATAAACCGACATGCTAAACAATGCCCACAGCGCTTCCGACAGTGAGAAAGACAGGTCGGTAACTGAGTGAGGGGCCAGGGCGCAGGGAACAACAACAACAACAACAACTTGTATTTATATAGCGCCTTTAACGTAGTAAAACATCCCAAGGCGCTTCACAGGAGCGATTATCAAACAAATATTTGACACGAGCCACATAAGGAGATAGGGCAGGTGACAAAAGCTTGGTCAAAGAGGTAGGTTTTAAGGAGCGTCTTAAAGGAGGAGAGGCGGGGGAGAGCTTTAGGGAGGGAATTCCAGAGCTTAGAGCCCAGGCAGCTGAAGACACGGCCACCAATGGAATTGGAGAAGCGCAGAGATCATGGAGAGTTGTGGGGCTGGAGGGCCCGTGGAGCAGAGGGCAGGGCCGACCATGTTCAAAAGGTGATGTCAATCAGGATGTATTGGTGAGGTGACCCCAAGCTTGGCTTTTAAAATCCTGTAGGAGCGAGGGACGGTGAGGGGTAAGGCGTTCTACAGTTTTGAGATCCTGGGATAGGGTTAGAGTTAGAGTGGGAGTCAGTGTGATGGGAAATATAACTGCAAATAACTGCCTCCTGTCACTGGTTATGTGGAGTGCGGCCTCTAACCCGAGAAGACTGGATCGCGGAACTCCTCCTTGGAATGCGCATCTTCTGGTGAATGCACAGCAGCCTCTCGACAGAGGGCCCGTGTTTTAGGGTGAAATCCGTGGGCCTTGTGCAAGGACAGGGCCCTTTGGGTTGGGGTCTCTGCTTTAACAGTAATTGATGGTGTGAAACACTTTGAATTGTCTCAGTGAAGAGCTAACACGATGAGACAGAATACAAGACATGGCTCAAAATAGTCACTGCTGTGAGTAGATTTTAACAGCGGATCTGCACTTGAGTTAGTAATTGAGGCAAAACCACAGAATCAGACTGTGGGGCCCAGCAAGGAGGACAGATAATTACAGACACACAACTGGCATGCAAATGTGAACAAATATAGATCAGCAATGCTCAGTGATCAGAGTCACACTGGGAACAGGGCTCATAAAAACTCAAATGTGGGACCAGAAACTAGAAATTCTGTACATTAAGAACAAGATAAGAACAAGTGCCTGAGGTTGGGTGAGAAGGTTCCATCAGACATTAACTGCAGGCCGTCACAAGGTGGCAGTAATGAGCCAGATTCTCTGTTAGCTGATTAACCAAAATAGCTCAGACCCCCAACCCAGAGACCCAGGGACAGAGAGACAGAGACAGGGACAGAGGCAGAGACAGATACACAGGGACAGAGAGACAAAGACCCAGGCTCAGAGACAGAGACAGACAGGGACAGAGACCCAGACCCAGACCCAGAGGGCGGCCTGACCCAGGCGGACCCGTGTCTGGGTCAGGCTGCTTTCTGAGTCTGTGTCTGGGTCTGGGTCAGGCCGCTCTCTGGGTCTGTGTCTGGGTCAGGCTGCTCTCTGTCTCTGGGTCAGGCTGCTTTCTGAGTCTGTGTCTGGGTCTGGGTCAGGCCGCTCTCTGGGTCTGTGTCTGGGTCAGGCCGCTCTCTGGGTCTGTGTCTGGGTCAGGCCGCTCTCTGTCTCCCTCTGTGTCTGGGTCAGGCCGCTCTCTGTCTCTCTCTGTGTCTGGGTCAGGCCGCTCTCAGGGTCTGTGTCTGGGTCAGGCCGCTCTCTGGGTCTGTGTCTGGGTCAGGCCGCTCTCTGGGTCTGGGTGTGGGTCAGGCCGTTCTCTGGGTCTGTCTCTGTCTGGGTCTGTGTCTGGGTCTGTGTCTGGGTCAGGCCGCTCTCTGGGTCTGTGTCTGGGTCAGGCCGCTCTCTGGGTCTGTGTCTGGGTCAGGCCGTTCTCTGGGTCTGTCTCTGTCTGGGTCTGTGTCTGGGTCAGGCCGCTCTCTGGGTCTGTCTCTGGGTCAGGCTGCTTTCTGAGTCTGTGTCTGGGTCTGGGTCAGGCCGCTCTCTGGGTCTGTGTCTGGGTCAGGCCGCTCTCTGTCTCCCTCTGTGTCTGGGTCAGGCCACTCTCTGTCTCTCTCTGTGTCTGGGTCAGGCAGACTCAGGGTCTGGGTCTGGGTCAGGCTGCTCTCTGGGTCTGTGTCTGGGTCAGGCCGCTCTCAGGGTCTGTGTCTGGGTCAGGCAGACTCAGGGTCTGTGTCTGGGTCAGGCCGCTCTCAGGGTCTGTCTCTGTCTGGGTCAGGCCGCTCTCAGGGTCTGTGTCTGGGTCTGTGTCTGGGTCAGGCCGCTCTCTGGGTCTGTGTCTGGGTCAGGCTGCTCTCTGGGTCTGTGTCTGGGTCAGGCTGCTCTCTGGGTCTGGGTCTGGGTCAGGCCGCTCTCTGGGTCTGTGTCTGGGTCTGTGTCTGGGTCAGGCTGCTCTCTGGGTCTGTGTCTGGGTCAGGCTGCTCTCTGGGTCTGGGTCAGGCCGCTCTCTGGGTCTGTGTCTGGGTCTGTGTCTGGGTCAGGCTGCTCTCTGGGTCTGTGTCTGGGTCAGGCCGCTCTCTGGGTCTGTGTCTGGGTCAGGCCGCTCTCTGGGCCTGTGTCTGGGTCAGGCCGCTCTCTGGGTCTGTGTCTGGGTCAGGCCGCTCTCTGGGTCTGTCTCTGTGTCTGGGTCAGGCCGCTCTCTGGTCTGTGTCTGGTCAGGCCGCTCTCTGGGCCTGTGTCTGGGTCAGGCCGCTCTCTGGGTCTGTGTCTGGGTCAGGCCGCTCTCTGGGTCTGTCTCTGTGTCTGGGTCAGGCCGCTCTCTGGGTCTGTGTCTGTGTCTGGGTCAGGCCGCTCTCTGGGTCTGTGTCTGGGTCAGGCCGCTCTCTGGGTCTGTGTCTGGGTCAGGCCGCTCTCTGGGTCTGTGTCTGGGTCAGGCTGCTCTCTGGGTCTGTGTCTGGGTCAGGCCGCTCTCTGGGTCTGTGTCTGGGTCAGGCTGCTCTCTGGGTCTGTGTCTGGGTCAGGCCGCTCTCTGGGTCTGGGTCTGGGTCAGGCCGCTCTCTGGGTCTGTCTCTGTGTCTGGGTCAGGCCGCTCTCTGGGTCTGTCTCTGTGTCTGGGTCAGGCCGCTCTCTGGGTCTGTGTCTGGGTCAGGCTGCTCTCTGGGTCTGTGTCTGGGTCAGGCTGCTCTCTGGGTCTGTGTCTGGGTCAGGCCCGCTCTCTGGGTCTGTGTCTGGGTCAGGCCGCTCTCTGGGGTCTGTCTGGTCTGGGTCAGGCCTGCTCTCTGGCTGTCCCTGTGTCCTGGGTCAGGCCTGCTCTCTGGGTCTGTGTCTGTGTCCAGGCTGCTCTCTGGGTCTGTGTCTGGGTCAGGCCGCTCCTCTGGGTCTGGGTCTGGGTCCAGGCCGCTCGCTGGGTTGGGTCCCTGTGTCGGGGTCCAAGGCCCGCTCTCTGGGTCTGTGTCTGGGTCAGGGCTGACCTCTCTGGGTCTGTGCTGGGTCAGGCCCTCTGCTGTCTCTCTGGGTCCTGCTGCTCTCGGGTCTGGCCTCTTTCCGCTCTCTGTGTCTGTGTCCCTGGGTCAGGCCGCTCTCTGGGTCTGTGTCTGGGTCAGGCCGCTCTCTGGGTCTGTGTCTGGGTCAGGCCGCTCTCTGGGTCTGTGTCTGGGTCAGGCTGCTCTCTGGGTCTGTGTCTGGGTCAGGCTGCTCTCTGGGTCTGTGTCTGGGTCAGGCTGCTCTCTGGGTCTGTGTCTGGGTCAGGCTGCTCTCTGGGTCTGTGTCTGGGTCAGGCTGCTCTCTGGGTCGGTCTCTGCCAGGTGCTCTTGTGTCTCTGGGCTGTTTCGGTGCCGATCGCGTGTGTGTCTCTGCTCTTTCACAAAGCCCCAGTGACGCAGGAGTTATAAATAGTCCAGAACGAAATGTTCTCATATCAGTAAAAGGGTCAGAAAGGGCGAGTACAAACAATACAGGCGCGGAGAAAAACAGTCTGAACAGGAAAAAGAAGCCGAGAGTCAGTCTGTAACCACAGCGAGTCCCTGCCCTGAAATAACCAGCATTTAAATAGCGAGCGCCCCGGCGTGTTGTTGGCAGCAAGCCGCTCCCTCCCAGCCAGTGAGGGACATGAACTCCGGGAAACAGCCCAGGCTCCGGCCCCAAACCCCACAGTGGCCGCAGGGCTGGCTCACCAGCTGCTGTCTGCTGTCCTCATTCACTGAAACCTTCATTACTGCCCCGGCTCGACCGCCTCCTCTCCAGAAGGCAGCCACCCTGGGCCGGGGACAGTTCCTCGGGCTGTGGGAGAGGCTCTTCATGTCGGCTATTCCACTGTGGTAGGCCACACCACCTTTACTCGCCTGAGCTGCACCCAACGGGCTGATTTTTCTGCTCCCTAACCCAGGGGACAATTGTAGTCCCTTAATGCACTTATATATAAACCACAGACCTCCAGTTTGCATTTCAGAAACTATCCAGACAAACCATTCAAAATTGGGTATGTCCCGACTGGTGAATATAGTTTGCACTGTGCTTATGAGGGAGGGAAGAATTAATGTGGTATTGGTCTGTGATGTTGCCTGGAGTGGAGAATTTTAGCTACGAGGAAAGATTGGATCTGCTGGGGTTGTTTTCTTTGGAACAGAGGAGGCTGAGGGGAGACCTTATTGAGATGTATAAAATTATGAGGGGCCGAGATAGAGTGTATAGGAAGGACCTATTTCCCTTAGCAGAGAGGTCAACAACCAGGGAAGCATAGATTGAAAGTAATTGGGAGGAGGTTTAGAGGGGATTTGAGGGGAAATTTTCTCACCCAGAGGGTGGTGGGGGTCTGGAACTCACTGCCTGAAAGGGTGGTAGAGGCAGAGACCCTCACCACATTTAAAAAGTACTTGGATATGCACTTGAAGTGCCGTAACCTACAGGGCTACGGACCAAGAGCTGGAAAGTGGGATTAGGCTGGAGAGCTCTTTGTCGGCCAGTGCGGACGCGATGGGCCGAATGGCCTCCTTCAATGCTGTAAATTTCTATGATTCTATGAACACTAACAGAATGTGTTGGGCAAGGGACTAGTAACCAGCTCTATATCTGCATGCTCCTTGTGGACTGTGCAGTGCATTCTCTGGTGAATCATTTTTCCAATCAGGTTTGTTGAGCATGGTAGGCATGAGATCCATGTCATGGCGACCTGGCCTTGCCCAATCACTTGTTCATCTAGCATTTAAAAGTAATTTAACTTCTATTACAAGATTAGGTGTTGGCCATGGCTCAGTGGTAGCACTCTGCGTCAGAGTCAGATGTTCCACTGCAGAGACTTCTGCACAAAATCTAGGCTGACACTCCAGTGTAGCACTGAGGGAGTGCTGCACTGTCGGAGCTGCCATCTTTCAGATTTGAAGAGCAGGGGAGTTCTCCCCGGTGTCCTGGCCAATATTTATCCCTTAATCAACATCACTAAACTAGATGATCTGGTCATTATCACATTGCTGTTTGTGGGAGCTTGCTGTGTGCAACTAGGCTGCTGCGTTTCCTACATTACAGCAGTGACTACTCTCCAAAAAGTACTTAATTGGCTGTAAAGCGCTTTGGGACATCCAGAGGCTGTGAAAGGCGCTATATAAATGCAAGTCTTTCTTTATTATTGAAGGTCTATGAATACCAGCAGAGGAGGTGAAGATCACACACTATTAAACCCTAGTATTTTCAGCAGATTCTCAGAGTTTCTATGGAACACTGGTGAAGGAAATTGGATTCAAATTTCACCTGGTGATAAATATTTCAGTTACTGCACCACCCATCTTAGCAAGTCTCTTCTCAGATCATTCCTCCTCCTGATCCTCATCCTTAATCCTATTCACAGCTCCACAGTCTTGCAGTGAAATATCTGAATAGGAACAGAAGGAGGCCATTCAGCCCCTCCAGCCTGTTCCGCCATTCTACTAGATCATGGCTGATCTGTAGCTCAACTCCATTTACCTGCCTTTGCTCCATATTCCTCAATAGCCTTACCCAACAAAAATCTATTGATCTAAGTCTTGAAAATTTCAATTGACCCCCAGCATCCACAGCCTTTTGGGAGAGAGTGTTCCAGATTTCCACTACCCTTTGTGTGAAAAAGTGCTTCCTGACATCACTCCTGAATGGCCTGGCTCTAATTTTCAGATTAGTTCCTTTGTATCTACTCTATCGAATCCCTTAATCATTTTAAACACCTCGATCACCCCTCAAACTTCTAAACTCGGGGGAATACAAGCCTTCTTTATGCAACCTGCCCTCAGCAATATAACTCGTTATCTCATGCCAGTATGTCGTACAATAACAGGTTTATTTTCTCCGGAGCTACATTTACATTCAGTGTTTTGCAAGTACAGCTCCCTGTCGTTATTAATTTCCCCATTACTCCTCAACGACACACCAACTGCAGTGAAGGGAGCTTGGCTTCCACTCCACTCCCGCCCTCCCCTGCGCTGCTCTGAATCGGACCAGGAGTTGCAGAGGTCCAATCTCACAATGTTCCTGCCTCCCAGTGTCCAACCCACCTTGCCTTCTCTGCTTTCCTCCACCACAGGGAAATACAAGTAAGATTCATCCCCAGGGCTGCGGGGGTTTCACAGATTCGCCCCCAGGGCTTCGCGGGTTCCACAGATTCGCCCCCAGGGCTGCGGGGGTTCCACAGATTCGCCCCCAGGGCTGCGGGGGTTCCACAGATTCGCCCCCAGGGCTGCGGGGGTTCCACAGATTCACCCCCAGGGCTGCGGGGGTTCCACAGATTCGCCCCCAGGGATGCGGGGGTTCCACAGATTCGCCCCCAGGGCTGCGGGGGTTCCACAGATTCGCCCCCAGGGCTGCGGGGGTTCCACAGATTCACCCCCAGGGCTGCGGGGGTTCCACAGATTCACCCCCAGGGCTGCGGGGGTTCCACAGATTCGCCCCCAGGGCTGCGGGGGTTCCACAGATTCAGATCTATATATTCTGACATTTTATCTAACATTCAGATTCCTAGTTTGTGCTCATCGAGGGAAGGGCTGTTGTCGACAGGAAATGGAACACACAGCCACTCCCACCTCAGGTAAAGCTCCCCCTAATCAGGGTACGGGATAGATTGGGATTATGGACAGCTTCTAACTTGTGACTGGGGACTCGAGTGTGTGGCACCAGATTGAGCAATGTTATTGTAGTAAATCATTTGTAACGCCTCCGCCCCCCCATCCCCTACCCCCATACACACAGCAGCATTGTCCCCACTGACAATCCTCTCTTGTTAAGCCTGCGGTACACAAGCCCTCCGCTTGTTCTGCCTGCTGCTCTTCATCTCATGACTGACGAATGCTACTGGAGAGTCGAGGCATCTCTGAGTTTGGGAAAAAGCAAACACTTGTCTTGCCAAGTGCCAAACTGGAACCGAACATGGCAGAGATTTAGAGTGCAGCCCTCACACTCCCCATACCTCCATATCTGGAATCCAATATCCAAATGGGGGAGTAAACTGATGCACCTGTCCCGGACACTGACAGAAAATAATTGAACATGTTGTTCAATTACCCGAGCCCCTGCAATCCAGGTTACATATTGGCTGAATGGTGGGAAGCAGAGTGTATGCCCCAGGTCACACACTGACTCACTGGATAGGACAGGGTTAAGGGATAAACCTCGCTCTTCATCTTCCTGCGTTCTCTCAACAGCAGGAAAACAAACTGAAAGCTAGTAATGTGGGTGAGAATTTAAACAGGGAACATCTTGTCACGAGAGCTGGCGTGCGACAGGGCCATTAAACTTGCCCTGCCCCTGGTGATGTAGTTAATGATAGGGGACCTGCCCCACACCTACACTCTGACATGCAATCCCCTTCCAGGGCGACAGAACCAATGAAAGTGCAGCCTGTGGGAGTGACGGCCACATCCCGCCCCTAACCTGAGACTCAAACTAATAAGGCAGATCCCATTTTTTTGATACAAGACAAAGGCTGGCAGATTATTTTTTCTTCTTTTTTAAAAAAAAACCTACAAACGAATTATATTTTATCTAAAACTTTGCCCCTAAATTGGCGCGGAGAGGGGTTCTTAACTCGGATGAGGCTGATTCTGGGTTTGTGCAGATATTTTTGTTTTGTGCATTGCAATATTTCCGGGAGTCTGGGCGTGTTCAGTCGGTGCATTGGGTCGGCTCTCGGCACCGAACAAAGGGGCTCGGTGCAGCTGCCTCCTCGCTGCTTGGGGCTCTCGGATGAGGAATGGCGAGCGCAGCTTTCGATCGTTTCGCTGCCGAGTGCCTGGTCTCCATGTCCCGGACCGCGGTGGTTCACAGTCCCGGCCAAGCAGCCAGTCCGCCGGGGGAGTGCCGGGACAAAGGCAGCCCGGCCGCCGGGCTGGTGCTGCTGCTGGCCGGGGTGCCGAGCCAGCCCGGCCCCTCGGCTGATGTGAACCCGCAGGAGGTGGCGAGGATGGGAGGGAAGGGCAGCCCGGAGCCGGCCGGACAGAGGGGCCGGAGAGGCAAAGGGAGGAGCGCCCAGGAGCGGCGGCCCAAGAAGCACCAGTGTCCGTACGCGGGCTGCCAGAAGGTCTACGGCAAATCCTCGCACCTGAAGGCTCACCTCCGGACTCACACAGGTGAGTGAGTGCCGCCAGGCGCAGCTAGCAGCGGAATCTGCGGGCAATTTTAACCCAGCCCGGGAACTGACGGGAAACGGGCGCAACGCTGGTTTACTCTCCACCCAAGTCAGTGGAGGCGAATATTGGGCGGGGCGTAAAACCGGTGCTGCGCTCGATCCCGCGGGTTTCCCCGCCCGCCGAGTTTTGTTAAAATTACGCCCGTGATCCCCCAATACTGGTTAAAACCCCTCAGCCCAGTGTTGGACCGATTGTAAGCGCACGGGAGGGTAGATTAAATCCGCGCAACACCGGTACCCCAGCCTGAAACAGCGGCCCTGCTCACAGGGCACACCTGCCGCTCCTGATTACTGATGAGGTTTGATTTTAACAGAAAAATGGGGCAGAATTGCAAAAATACATTTAAAACAAAAGGTGAGAGAGACCCGGAATCGCTGTGATAAAAACAGAATTTGATTCAGCCACTAAACAGGGGCCCTGATAGATTAGTCATTCAATTTATAAATCACAAACTCAGTTCATACAGTAAACAATCTAAAAATACGGTTCAGTAAATTAAACCCTTCAGGCAAATGTACAAGGAAGAGTGACGGGAAATGTTTGTTGCAAGACACCCATTTAATCCCCACCCACTCATCTCGCTCACTTCCCCTCCTCCTATCTCTCCCCTCCCGCCCTCCCCTCTTTCTCTTTCTCCCTCCCTCCCCTCTTTCTCCCTCCCCCTCCCTGAGACTGCCTTGGGGTTTGGGGCAGGGTTGTGTGATCTGGGGGAGGTGCCAGATTCCGCTGCCCAGGGGACCAATCCCTCCCATCCCTGCCGAGCTGGTAAATGGATATTCCTGTGTAATAGTCCTCTCACACCCATTTACTAACTCACCCCCTCTGCATTAGTGTGAATATACACATTCCTGTTACATAAACACGAGAGGAATTGCTGCAGGAAGTTTTTATTGATTCGGGAGCAGCAATTTCTAACATTTCAGATCACACTAGTGCTTTCAAATGCTGGAGTGTTTTGGGTTTATGTAAGGGAGGATAGTGAGGGGAGGGTATCTCCGGGTCTGGAGATGCTGCCACCACCTGCTGGGGCACAGGTGAGTGTTCCTCGAACAGTTTGAACTTTTCCTCACAGTCGATTTCTGAGCTCAGTGACACAAGAATGCCCTATACTTGCAGGCCCATGGTTACTGGAGTAAATACAAACACGCTCAACAATTGATATATATTTAAAGAAACACAAAATAGAGACTTTAATGTTGAGCAAATACATATGAGAAATATAAATAAATTCAGAGAGATGCTTAAAAAGTTGTGTGTTGGTCTAGCAGTTTGTAAATCAGACAAGGAGTGGGCGGGGGATGCACCAAACACTCAAACCTTTGGTTAAGTGCTCGTGGTTAACGGTTTAGATAAAACAGCAAAACACAGGCATTTTATAGGCCTGAGCTAACCAGAGCACTCCGCTCTCAGTGCATCTTCAACCCTGCCTGCTTCCCAAGAAAGGGTTAAATCCTTTTGGGAAGAATTTTTCTCTCCAAAGGAAAGCAACCACCAAGACAAAATGAAATTATAGATTCACACAAGCACACACTGAAATCATTTCCTGCTGTATTTAAAGGGCCAGTATCTTCATGAGGAAAAAACGTGGCAAATGGTTTTCTTGTTTAGGAGGGATGTGAGCCAATGAGCTATTGCCATCACCGTGACATCACATGCGGGTGCTGGGATGACATATTTTGCTCTGGTTCTTTACAATCGTGCAGTGATGTCAAACTGGTCAAAAGTTTGCAAAATCTTTTTTTTTTTAAGAAGCTGGTTCCCCATTAAATTCCTGGTTTGGTGCAGTGCATAACCTCCCAGACCTTGTGGAGTTTTAACTCCCTCCCCTCCCCCACTGTATCTTCCAAAGGCACAGACTCTCACTGGGGTACAGTTCAACAGGCACTGAGTGCCGTCTCGTTCAAGCCATTCCTTAGACAGGCCAAAGCAGCCTGTTTGATCGGCACCCCATCCACCACCTTAAACATCCACTCCCTCCACCACCGGCGCACCGTGGCTGCAGTGTGTACCATCTACAAGATGCACTGCAGCAACTCGCCAAGGCTTCTTCGACAGCACCTCCCAAACCCACGACCTCCACCACCTAGAAGGACAAGGGCAGCAGGCGCATGGGAACACCACCACCTCCAAGTTTACCTCCAAGTCTCACACCATCCTGACTTGGAAATATATCGGCCGATCCTTCATCGTCGCTGGGTCAAAATCCTGGAACTCCCTCCCTAACAGCACTGTGGGAGCACCTTCACCACATGGACTGCAGCGGTTCAAGAAGGCGGCTCACCACCACCTTCTCAAGGGCAACGAGGAATGGGCAATAAATGCTGGCCTTGCCAGCGACACCCATATCCTGAGAATAAAGAAAAGGACAGTTGGCTGTTGTTCGACCATGCAGGGCATCACAGAGTTTGATCCTGCTCTCACCCAATGTTCTCACACACACACTTTCCAGCAAGTGATCAGGAACAAGAACCCTGGCCGATTTCCTCCTCTTGACTTAGTGGCACTGAGGCCAATTCTCGCACTCCGTTGCTGCCCTGGTGCTTCAGCATAGACCAAGGATTGAACGTGGACCCTTCCCCAGTTTGTACCAGACCCAGCGGCAGGAGAAGGGGTGGGTGGGGGTATTCACAGAATCACCACAGTGCAGATAGAGGCCATTTCGGCCCATCGAGCCTGCACCGACACGTATTTAATCCCCCTAACACTAAGGGTCAATTTATCATAGCCAAATCAACCTAACCCGCACATCTTTGGACTGTGGGAGGAAACCGGAGCACCCGGAGGAAACCCACGCAGACACGGGGAGAATGTGCAAACTCCACACAGACAGTCACCCGAGGCCGGATTCGAACCCGGGTCCCTGGCGCTGTGAGGCAACAGTGCTAACCACTGTGCCACCGTGTTGCCCATTCTGTATTCTGTGAAGTTTCATCATCTTTAATATTTCCCCTCCTCTTGCATTTGTTGACACCTGCCTCCATAAAGTATAAAATAGACAAAGGTGAACAATTCACACTGTACTTTTGTAAGTAAATTGTCAAATAATCAGTGACCTACCTGTCTGGTTCATCAAGGCACAGCCAAATTGAATTGCTTCTGTGCTCAGGTACTGGGAAGCTAGTGATGGCCTTTGTGTCTTCACATGATTCCTGTCATTCTGCAATGGCATTTGTAATTAATAAAATTGCCAGATACTGTGTCCCGACGATGCTGCCCCTTTAACAGGCTTGGTGATACCATTGGCTGATGACATTCTGCAACAATACAGCAAGTGTCAGCAAAAATTGGGGCAGATATTAATACTAAAATGGGATGAGAGGGAGGTTGGTAAGATCAAATGGGCCGACGGGTCTTCTTCACCCAAACCCATCCTGCTCTCCTGGCCGGCCTCCCAACTCTCACCCTGCATAAACATGAGCTCATCCAAAACTCTGCTGCCCGTATCCTAACTCACACCAAGTCCCGTACACCCATCACCCCTGTGCTCGCACCGAGTCCCGTACACCCATCACCCCTGTGCTCGCACCGAGTCCCGTACACCCATCACCCCTGTGCTCGCACCGAGTCCCGTACACCCATCACCCCTGTGCTCGCACCGAGTCCCGTACACCCATCACCCCTGTGCTCGCACCGAGTCCCGTACACCCATCACCCCTGTGCTCGCACCGAGTCCCGTACACCCATCACCCCTGTGCTCGCACCGAGTCCCGTACACCCATCACCCCTGTGCTCGCACCGAGTCCCGTACACCCATCACCCCTGTGCTCGCACCGAGTCCCGTACACCCATCACCCCTGTGCTCGCACCGAGTCCCGTACACCCATCACCCCTGTGCTCGCTGACCTCTCGCCGACCTACATTGGCTCCCGGTCCAGCAAAGCCTCAATTTTTAAAATTTCATCCTTGGTGTTCAAATCCCTCCTTGGCCCCGCCCCTCCCTATCCCTGTAACCTCCTCCAGCACTACAACCCTCCGAGATCTCTGCACTCCTCCAAATTTGGCCTTTTGCGCATCCTCGATTTTAATCGCTCCAACTTTGGCACCTCTCTCTCTCTCCTCCTTTAAGACGCTCCTTAAAACCTACCTCTTTGACCAAGCTGTCAGTCACCTGTCCTAATACCTCTGTGCTTGTTGTGAAATTTTGTTTGCTAACGCTCTTTGGACCGTTTTACTATGTTAAAGGCACTATATCAATGCAGGTTGTTGTTGTAACACAGTCCCCCCCTTCCTGAATGTCAAAACGTATAAAAACACCACAGCCAGCAGGTGTGAAAGTCAGAATGATACTGGAATTACTGCCCCATCATTCTGCCTGCAGCACAAATAGAATCATTGGATAATATCCTGCTTTATTTACTCAGGCATCTCATGAAACCCAACGCTGTCAGTTAGCTAAAGTAACTCTGGCTTTTCATAATGTGAGGTGTCTGCTGTTGGTCATCAGACACTCATCATTGTTTTGATGTCTGCCCCTCACTGAGGAGCTGGGCTCTTCCCAAGCTCCCTGCCCTTTAATTGAAGTAAACTATTTTTTGAGATAAAAAGACTCGACATTCCACAAGATGCCTGTAAAACCCTGATCAGTGTTATCAGGGCCAGTTTAAACCTCATTTAAAATGCCTTGCATTTATACAGTGTTTTATCATGACTCAGAAAGCTTTACTGACATTGAATTACTTTGAAGTGTTGTCGCTGCAGTTTTGTTGTAATACTGTTCGGATCTTTTCAGATTGCAAAGTACCTCTGGGGGGCAGGGAAAGGGGGGACAGCGCCTCCCAAAACGCTGTGGGTGACTTGTGCAGTTGGAGAGAGCCATTAGGATTTGGTGTCAGTGGCATTTTGTCCCTGCAGGGCAGGGAGTAACTTACTCACCGGAGTCAGTTCAACACATGGGATTAGGTGTCTGACTGGCCATGCCCATGAAGCATTGAGATATCACAAACAAGTTGGTGCAATATATACTGAAATACCAGTAGGTAGGACCACAGAGCGTGTAATTTTACCTCCCACCACCACCCCCACACAACGATCTTTTGTGCTGTACAACAATTTTTTACTCTGTATCTAACCCGTGCTGTACCTGCCCTGGGAGTGTTTGATGGGACAGTGTAGAGGGAGCTTTACTCTGTATCTAACCCTGTGCTGTACCTGTCCTGGGAGTGTTTGATGGGACAGTGTAGAGGGAGCTTTACTCTGTATCTAACCCGTGCTGTACCTGCCCTGGGAGTGTTTGATGGGACAGTGTAGAGGGAGCTTTACTCTGTATCTAACCCGTGCTGTACCTGCCCTGGGTGTGTTTGATGGGACAGTATAGAGGGAGCTTTACTCTGTATCTAACCCATGCTGTACCTGCCCTGGGAGTGTTTGATGGGACAGTGTAGAGGGAGCTTTACTCTGTATCTAACCCGTGCTGTACCTGCCCTGGGTGTGTTTGATGGGACAGTATAGAGGGAGCTTTACTCTGTATCTAACCCATGCTGTACCTGCCCTGGGAGTGCTTAATACTGATACCTAGGGAGGAATTTAACCCCAAAAAATAGGTGGGTTGGGGTTAGGTGGGTGGCTGAAGAGTTAAGAAACTAAATTCCGACCCCAACTGCCCACTTCCGGTTTTAACGGAGACGGGACAGCAGCCAACCCGCTCCCAGGAGGCCGTTCGCCGATTTAACTATTGCAATGAGGCTCCGTGCCTCATGGTGATCCACCATTACAAATTTAACTCTGGCTGGTCGGGTTTCCCGGGCCTTGGGGGACCCGCCAGCTAAAGGAAGGCAAGGACTGCAGGATCCAGTAGGTAAATGCATTTCCACTTACCTCCTTGATCCAGCGTCCCTGCCTCACCCCCCCCACCCCCCCTGCCCCGGCGACTGGACACCTCCGCGCCCCCTCCCCCCACGAGGCCTCCAATCTCCCCCCTTCAGCCCCGATGCTCCTCCGGCCCCGATCGTCCTCCAGCTCCCGACCACCCCCACCCCCCAATCGCTCCCTCCTCTCTGCAGCCTAGTGCCGCAGACCTACCCGCCTGCAGCTAGCCAGCCTCTCCATCTGGCTGGCTGCGGGTGGGAAACACAGCTTTCAAATGCTAATCAGGTCCTACTGTTAAATTCGGCTGGGCCTGCGGGAAACCCGTTCTCCCAACCGCTTTCTAGCCCCCTACTCCCGACCCACCTCCAGATTAAAATTCCGGCCATAGTGTCTGAAGTAGGAAATGTTCCATTCTCCACCACCAACAGCCCTTATGATGAACAAAAATTTCACAAAAAAAACAAAATGGACTTTTGCCCTAATTTACCCCGTCAGAGGCAGCCCGGATTCCATAACTGCACCTGGTGTACAAGTTTATCCTGAGCATCCACTGTGCTGTCAGATGGGCTGATGGCCATGGATTCTGGTAATTCAATGCTTAAATGGTCAGACTCCCGAGGATCTGTACACTGCCTGGTGTGATACTTAGCCACACCGCCCACAAGGTCCCACGTTCCATCCCTGGTCTGTGCTGAGTTTGGTGATGCCAGCCTGCAAAGTGATGGAGGCTACAAATAGCCTCAGCAGCCCTGGGTTTGGGAGGGGTAGAATCAACAACTTGCAGTTATATGTAGGGAAACAGCCCAAGGCGCTTCACAGGAGAGTAATCAGACAAAAAAGTGACACTGAGCCAAAGGAGATATTAGGACAGGTGACCAAACGCTTGCTCAAAGAGTTAGGTTTTAATCAGTGATACAATAGCAAAATACTGTGGATGCTGGAAAAACTCAGCAGGCCAGGCAACATCCATGGAGAGAGAAACAGAGTTAACGTTTCAGGTCGAAACCCTTCGTCAGAACTGAGAAAAAAGCTGGAAATGAAACAGATAAAAAAGCAAGGGGGAGGCTGGGGGGAGGAATAAAAGAACAAAAGGGGAGGTCTACTTATCACAGACCTCCCCTTTTGTTCTTTTATTCCTCCCCCCAGCCTCCCACTTGCTTTTTTTATCGGTTTCATTTCCAGCTTTTTTCTCAGTTCTGACGAAGGGTCTTCGACCTGAAACGTTAACTCTGTTTCTCTCTCCATGGATGTTGCCTGGCCTGCTGAGTTTTTCCAGCGTTTTCTGTTGTTATTTTAAGTTTTAATCAGCTTGTGTGAGTGTCAGGGGAGAGTAGGATACAGCTTGGCTGTGATGTCCCAATGATAAAACAGCTTGGCCAGGCTCACATCTGGAAATTGGATGCTTGGGTGAGGTGCCAGAGGGTGATGGGCACCTGTGGAACCTTTACCCCAGTGAGAATCAGTACCGGGGAGGGTCAACACCTGGGCTGTAGGGGTGGTGGGAGGAACTCTAACTTCACCATCTCCATTATTAGATTTGTTTATTTAAATTCCAGGTGAGAGGCCTTTTGCGTGCACTTGGCCGGACTGCAACAAGAAGTTTGCCCGCTCCGATGAACTGGCGCGACACTATCGCACCCACACGGGCGAGAAGCGGTTCAGCTGCCCCATCTGTGAGAAACGCTTCATGCGCAGTGACCACCTGATGAAGCACGCCCGCCGCCACGCCAACTTCCAGCCCAGCATGCTGAAGAGAGCGCACAGCTCGCGACCCGGCTCGGTCAGTGATTACAGCCGATCGGACGCTTCCAGCCCAGCCCTGAGTCCCGCCAGCTCGCCCTAAACACATCTGTGCCCCGTGTCTGCCTCGCCTAACCTCCCGACAGTCGTACTTCGCTGTGAACGTGAAAAACAAAAGGGAAATGAAATTGGTTGATGTTGAAGGGGCAGCGTCACGGCTACCGTATCTTTCAGAAAGAGCACGGCTTTAAAAAACACAAAACAACTACGTATTCACCTCAGGACAAGTTACTGTAAAAAAAAAAAAAATTTAAGACTGCACAATAGAGAAAGCATCGTGTGGCTCAGATTTAACCTGGTTCAGTTTTTTCCCTCAGGGATGATTACAAGTTTCTCCTGTACCACCGCCTTACCTTAAATATTTGCACTCTCTAATTACATCGTTTTCACATTGGATATGGGGGGTGGTGGGGGAGCTCGTAGCTGGACTTCTCTGCTGGAATCTGTTCTTTAAGTTTTAATGCTTGTAGCAGAAGTGTTTATCATGGGCTGTTTTTACCTAAATGCTCTTTCCAAGTTGCATCACCAGTTTCATCGGTGGCTGAGCAGAGAAGAGGGATTGCAGAGACATTAAACCCCTAGTGACCAGTCGCCCCCAGTACCAAGCATATCACTTCCAGTAGGTAATTGCACAACAATGCACGAGGCGGCGAGATCAGATCTCTCCTCTTGGGTTATGAAGTTACAAGCTGCCAGTGATGGTTGTTTTTCTTGCTACCCACACCCCACCCCACCAAAAAAAAATTAGACCGTAAAATTGTACAAACACTTGGAGATTTAATGTTATGAACTAACAAAAACATAGAAGCCATTCAGAAAAGTTTAAAAAATATTTTAGAAAATAGTTTAAGTGCCATCAGATGTAGCACATTGTATACTCTAGGTTATTGGTTGCTTTGTGGAGTGAATCTAAGTATATACATTCCAAAGGAATCCATGTGGACCTGCGTACGTACTTGCTTTGCATGGAAGCTGTTGTCTCCGGTCCCTTGTGTTTGTTGTGTTGATAGGGCCAGTGTAGCACAATAGGTACTCGATTCTGAGATCAAATAACTTTACTCCTGTACCTCTCACGCACTCCGGTAGTAAATGTGTCTGAAACACACAGATACTCGGAGGTAATTTGCTTTATTTATATTTGGGTTTCTATTTAACTATAAAATGCAACAGGCTGGTCCTTTAATTATTAAAAAGAGGAAAATGTACGGTTAAGTTGAGTGGTAAAACATTTATTGTATGTGTATGATAGAAGTTGAATTAATGTCACTGGCTTGTTATTTAAAAAAATGTAAACTGGTAAATGCAAGATTTACTTTTTAATTTGTGTTAAACCACAAGAATTTAAGTTTTCTTCTGAGATCTGTCCCTTTCCATTGAAGATTCTGTCTGTATAATTATCAAAACGCCTTTGGGGTCTCTGAATTGTTCATTCACGTGATTTTTTGGTAACTTTCTCCTCTCCCCCTGAAGGTGCCGACTCTCGCTGGGGTACTGGTCCCACGGGCACTGGCAGCCCTCCAATACCTCACTCACGTGGCCATTCTTCATTTGTGAACCTACACTGTGAACATCGGCAACTCTTTAACCATGAAGGACACCACTGCCAAAGCCTGTCCTGTTCTCACCAAATGCCTGTAAGCAGGGGTCACAGGAGAGTGATCAGGAACAGGAAATAATACCTTAACTGCCACTCAGGTCACACACCCGCTAACTCAGAACAGACTGGGGATTAAACGTGGGATTAAACTGGGACCCTGTTTGGCTTAGTATTATACTGGCCAGTGCATTAAACCCACTGAGAAATCTAATCACTTCAGATGTATGAATAATACCTTGTTATGTGGCTGTGGATTGTAACTGGATGCAGACCAGTCGCTTTGTCACGTAACAGGTAGTGAGGTGAACTCCCAGAGCCACTGCACAGTCATGCTCGTGCCTCAGTTAGATAAGTGTCAGTTTTAGTTTTCAATCCAGAGCATTGTAGGCTGGTTTCCTGCTAAAAATGGGCTCTGGGGAGACTGAAAGCCCCCAAGGTGGCCCACTGTGGGAGAGCAAGCTGAGCTGGGAGCAGGTTCGGCAGGGTCCCATATATACCCAGTATTGCTGTCACCTAGGAGGGAGTGCACAGTGAGGAATGACTGCAACAGGAGAGAAGTATTCTTTAAAATTTCTAAAACTAGACCAGGAGTGGTCTGGAGCAGTGGGATAGACAGTGTCCTTTCACCTCAGATTTGGTTCAAATCCAATTCAAACTGGAGCTAAAATCTCCGATCTGGTGGCCGGAAGCATTTTGAATGGAATGAGTTTCAGATTCTCAGTATAGTTCCTCATGGCTGTGGACTAAGATTCCCAAACTCATTTCTGCTGCTTTATCACAAATTGGCAATCTCACTCCCAAATGGAAAAAATACAATAGTGTAGAAATCTAGAATTAGCTTTACTCTGTATCTAACCCGTGCTGTACCTGCCCTGGGAGGTTTGATGGGACAGTGTAGAGGGAGCTTTACTCTGTATCTAACCCGTGCTATACCTGCCCTGGGAGTGTTTGATGATACCTGAATTGAATAAGTGCTTCATCTCTTGTCTTAGAGACAAAAAGACCACCGCCCCCCCCCCAGCCCCCGCCCCCCGAAAAAAAAATGATCACCAGATTTCTGGAGAGTCAAAATTCTCTGTTTAATATATAAAAGTGAGAGAGAGTATCAGCCAACAGTAGCTGTACTGACAGCCTGTACTGACATTAAGAGCTGAGCTGTGTATTTTAGCAAGTGTGATCCTTTGGTGCTTGTACTGCATATTGATGTTTTGGGGATCTGTAGCCTAGGATTCAATGAGAATCTCCCTCTCCAATCTGACTTTTATCTTTGAACTGACCAGTCGCCATCTGTTCCACTTTCCTCAGTGCCTCGTGTGCACATGGTGTGAATAATTAACTTCTATTTTCATTAAACCATATCCAACTGGAGAGAGCCATGCAGTGACTCACCGCACGGATCCAATCATTACGCAGGGAATCGCACTTCCCGATGCCGGTGCTCACTGTTCTGCTTGTATGCTTTTTGTAATGTTACTTAGTAGATCCACTTTGTGATTATTGTCCTATGCAAAATTTAACAAGAGTAAAAATACATTTTCTTAATACATTATATGCATGGTTAGCGAGGGTTTCATTTGAATAAATTTGTAAATAAGGAGAGTTTCTGTCTGTCAGACCCATTTGTTATTGAGAACTACATCTTTGTGCGAGAGCAGTAACAGCAAATGGCCCCAGTTTGGCACCAGCTGCTTCTGACGTCACCACACTGTGTAGAAATGTCCCAAAAGCGCCGACTCTGACCAGAGTTCAGGTTCTATGGGCACTCTGCACCCTCCAGTACCTCACCTCAGTGGCCATTCTTCATATGAGCCCAGAGAGTGAATGTCCAAAAAGCTATTTAACTGCGGTGTCCATCACACCTCCCTATTCCAAGGGCACTGACGCAGATATAAAATCAGCCAAGTGTAATGCTGAGAGACAGGGCAGGGAGATAACAACAGAGGGGCAGTTGGAGAGATGAAAATAGAGATAGAAAGTACAAGAATGACAAACAGATCAGAGAAAGAGAGGGAACTGAGAGCAGAAAGAGGAACAAAGACTCAAATACAATGCGTCATCTTTCAAATAGAATCTTGTAAAATAGGAAATGGACAGGGTGAATTCATGGATATACAAGAGGGTCAGTGACCATGGTATCCCCTTTCCTCTTTTTCTATACCGTTCACTTTCCGCACTGCATTTATATTCCTGATAATCCAGCATCAAATGATAATGGGAAAATAACAGAATATTTTCTGGTTTGAAACAATTTCACACAACAGCTCACAAAGTCCCATCTTGCAGACTGACTTCACTATCAGTACAAAAATGACACTTACTGGAGTTAAGGGAACATCTCTACAACCTCCTATTTAAACTGATAGATAACTGAACTAATTCTGCATTTCTAGAATCTGCGGGTATAACATGTTAGTTTATCCCAGAACATGAGAAAAACATTTTAAAATAGAGAGAATGCTACCAGGTACATTGACAATTCTTCCTGGAATCATAAGGTCTTAAGAAAGCTTGGAATGCGAAATGGCCACTCAACCCATTAGACCCCTTCTTGCACAGCTCATGTCCAATCTATGGTACCATGGACTCTACCCACCCAAGTGATGTCCTTCCACAGCCCATGTAAAAACTGTACTGCAGTGACTTTGATCATTATACTGTGTTCCTTTACTTAATTTTATCTCTTGTGTTCTTTAAAGCCCAGGATACAGAGCAAGATGGTAGGCATGACCTACCAGGTTGAAAGTAGATACCTGGCGTTTAGCAACTCTGGAGATGGGAAGAGTCATGGGGGTTAAGAGTAGGGGAGGGGTGCTCTTTGATTTCATAAATAAAACACCATTACAGCTTTAGCGTTGATGTTCTATAAACAATGTCATTTCGAAGTATAAATAACACACAAGTGTTTATTAGCCATCCATCAGTTCTCTCTCTGTCTCCATGCTAGGCTTTGTCTCTTGAAGCAAAAACAACAGAGTTCAAAATTATTTAATTGTGAACTTATTTGGAAAAAATTGACAATTTATTCTGTAGTTTGTTTTCAAATCATTTGGAAAAACAAAATTGCTGAGCAATCCTTTTACACAATGAAGAGACATAGCCTGGCACTTGTACAAATAAAATTCTACTTATACAAGCTGGGAAGTTCTGCCACATTCCCTCCCAGCTCCTCCTGCTCACTGGTGCTCTGTGTTTCATAAGAACATAAGAAATAGGAGCAGGAGTAGGCCAATCGGCCCTTCGAGCCTGCTCCGCCATTCAATAAGATCATGGCTGATCTGATCCTCACCTCAAATCTAAAGAACACAAGAAGTAGGAGCAGGACCCGGCCACTCAGCCCCTGGGCCCGCTATGCCACCCACAGGGCCTCGACCGATCCGAACTCAGCCTCATGTCCAATTTCCTGCCCGCTCCCCGTAACCCCTAATTCCCTTTACTTCTAGGAAACTGTCTATTTCTGTTTTAAATTTATTTAATGATGTAGCTTCCACAGCTTCCTGGGGCAGCAAATTCCACAGACCTACTACCCTCTGAGTGAAGAAGTTTCTCCTCATCTCAGTTTTGAAAGAGCAGCCCCTTATTCTAAGATTATGCCCCCTAGTTCTAGTTTCACCCATCCTTGAACATCCTTACCGCATCCACCCGATCAAGCCCCTTCACAATCTTATATGTTTCAATAAGATCGCCTCTCATTCTTCTGAACTCCAATGAGTAGAGTCCCAATCTACTCAACCTCTCCTCGTATGTCCACCCCCTCATCCCGGGGATTAACCGAGTGAACCTTCTTGTACTGCCTCGAGAGCAAGTATGTCTTTTCTTAAGTATGGACACCAAAACTGTATGCAGTATTCCAGATGCGGTCTCACCAATACCTTATATAACTGTAGCAATACCTCCCTGTTTTTATAATCTATCCCCCTAGCAATAAAAGCCAACATTCCGTTGGCCTTCTTGATCACCTGTTGCACCTGCATACTAACTTTTTGATTTTCTTGCACTAGGACCCCCAGATCCCTTTGTACTGCAGTACTTTCCAGTTTCTCGCCATTAAGATAATAACTTGTTCTCTGATTTTTCCTGCCAAAGTGCATAACCTCACATTTTCCAATATTGTATTGCATCTGCCAAATCTCTGCCCACTCACCCAGCTTGTCTATATCCCCTTGTAGGTTTTTTATGTCCTCCTCACTTTCTACTTTCCCTCCCATCTTTGTATCATCTGCAAACTTTGATATGTTACACTCGGTCCCCTCCTCCAAATCGTTAATATAGATTGTAAAGAGTTGGGGACCCAGCACCGACCCCTGCGGAACACCACTGGCTACTGGTTGCCAGTCCGAGAATGAACCATTTATCCCAACTCTCTGCTTCCTGTTAGATAACCAATCCTCCACCCATGCCAGAATATTCCCCCCAATCCAGTGATTTTTTATCTTGAGCAATAATCTTTTATGTGGCACCTTGTCGAATCACCCCATGATATACCCAGAGTCTCATTAAACTCATCCCAAATGGGTGTATCTGGGCTGCTACTTGAGTAAGTAAGGTGCCATGACAGAGTGGGTGAATCAGGTGCTAGAATGGGCACTGTGGAGCTGCCAGGCTGCTCATCAGATATTTCTTTAAATGTTCAGCGACTGTGAGGGACACAAAGAACCTTTATTTTAGGAGGGTGCACTCTAATGTGCAAATCAGAAGCTGTGACTGAGCAATGAAGGAGAGCTTTCAAGTAATCAATGTCTGAACCCAGCAATATCTCAGTACTGTAAGTAACCCATCCCATACCAACCTCAACCTGACCGCTCTCCTCCAATTTCTCCATCTCCCACTGCCTACCTGGTCTGTCTATCAAGGAGTTGTAGAGCTTCCTCCTCATGTCTACTGGACCGCCTGATGCTTGTTGTTCTGCCACCCGTGGCTGTGCTCAGCCTTGGATTGTGCGCATGCTTCTCCTTTGCAAAAGACACAAAGATTTAGACGTGCAACAGACTAATTCACAATTTAATTACACACAGCTGTATCAGAAATTCCATTGTAATACAGTAAACTCTTGTTTAAACGGCACTTTATCATCCGGAATACTTTAATAACCGGCAAAATAGATATATCTCAATACAAAACAACACCTCAATAACCGGTAATCTTGCCGAATCCATGCAGCACTCGTTTTGCTGAGTCCGAGTCTCCCGCGGTGGCCGAGTTAGTCAGTGGTGATGGTGAGTGGAAAAGCAGCACCGTGGTAGGTATACCTCTCTATTATCCAGAATTTTTCATCAACCGGCACCATCCTGGTCCCATAGGTGGCGGATAAGAAAGAGTTTACTGTAATTCTTTCAAGTGCAGGCAATGTAGCAATCTCTTCACTCAAACACTGAAATGTGAAAAAGGTGATTAGTGAGGGTATCTTATGCTTAATAACGGCACTATCTCATTCATCTCTTCTTTTACTCTGGATGGTCCTGGATGGTGCGGAGGCGAGTCATGCTTCCAGCAGTATTCCTTCTTCTTCTTCTTCTTAGGCAGTCCCTCGGAACCGAGGATGACTTGCTTCCACATTAAAAATGAGTTCTCAGGTGACTGATGAGTCCAATGCGGGACCTACAGTCTCTGTCACAGGTGTGGCAGACGGTGGTTGAAGGGGCGGGTGGGTGGGGTGCTTGGGTTGACGTGCGCTCCTTGCGCTTGGCTTCCGCTTGCTCCCGGCGTAGAGACTCGAGGTGTTCGGCGCCTTCCTGGATGCTTCTCCGCCACTTTGTGCGGTCTTGGGCCGGGGAATTCCCAGGTGTCGGTGGGGATGTTGCACTTTTTCAAGGAGGCTTTGAGGGTGTCCTTGAAGTGTTTCCTCTGCCCACCTGGTGCTCTCTTGCCGTGTCGGAGCTCCGAGTAGAGCACTTGTTTTGGGAGTCTCGTATTGGGCATGCGGACAATGTGACCCGTCCATCGGAGCTGATCGAGCGTGGTCAAAGCTTCGATGCTGGGGATGTAGGCCTGAGCGAGAACACAGACGTTGGTGCGCCTATCCTGCCAATGGATTTGCAGGATCTTGCGGAGGCAGCGTTGGTGGTACCTCTCCAGTGCTTTGACGACGTGCGTGGATTCTTCAGCGCAGTCAAGACCACCTACGGCCCAAGCACCCAAGGTCCTACCCCACTGTGGGCCAAGAACGGAGAGCTACTCATCAAGGACAGGGAGGCAGTCAGAGCCCGCTGGAAGGAGCACTTCGAAGATCTCCTTAACCGAGACTCTGTCTTCGACGCGAGTGTCCTCAAATCCATCCCGCAGCATGCAGCAGTATTCCAGTGACTGAATGGGAACTCATGCTTTCACTTACCTCGGTGAACCTGGTGGGGTCATTGAATAGCCATATGTGGGGTGTTAAAATGGCATTGATTGCCTGAATCACCTCACTCCAAACTCCTGAACCTCCTTTTCCTGGATGCCAATGAGCCTTGATCTTCTTTCCCTGATCTCTGCCAACAGCTTCAGAAAATCTTGGGGCTTTGGCCATTGTAGTAGACCCTCTACTGCTGCTCCTCCTTCTGCCACTGCACTTGTAACTGGAGCTCCAGCTCTCTCCTAACTGAAATGTTTTGCTGCTGGCCCTTTCAGCTGCAACAACCAATGTACTGCAGTTCGACCCGATTCCCCTCCCTCAGGCAGAGAGCCAGTTAGTAAATCCATGAATATGTGGGGGGATGGAAATCCTACCAACTCATCCTTTCCCTGTGGAATTCATCACCTCCCTCAGTCCCTTGCTCCTGCAATCTGCAGGATTTCAAAATCCAACTTCAGTGATCTCTGAGGGTTCTCTTTGTTCTGCTGCATCACTGGTCACCTTTATCGCTGCTTTTCTATGTACCTCATCTTCTCTGTTGGTGGTGTCTGGGCCTTGGCCCTTCACCAGCAAAATAATCTCCGAGACTAGGCAGCAGTTACAAACAGGTTCGAGGAAGGGCCACACTTGATCCGTTAACCTGTCTTTTCTCTTTCTGTGTATGTGCAACATTTTCGGTTTTATTTCAAGATTTGCAATATTTGTGGTTTTACTGCATATCTAAGGACATTGGAAAGTTTCCTGTTTGTAACAGAGCTAATACTGTTCTAGGCAGCTTCTGCAGTCAGACAGAAATTACTTGTAGTAATTCCATAGCAATTTAAATATCAGAACAGTTTCAACATACTGTACAACAGCTTGAATTTAGCAATAATAATTAGTGTGAACAAAAGGACCCTGCACAGGAAGTTAAGGAGGAAGTGAGTAGAGGCCAGACTGCACATACCCTGCTCATTTTCTAGACAGGTCTCAAGCCCAGCAAGTCCATGGCAGTTTGGTAAGGCAGCATTTATTGTACATCCTTAGTTGCCCCGAGAGCATTAAATGTCAACCAGAGTGTGGAATGGAGTCACATGTAGGTCAGATTGGGTCGGGATGGATGGCAGGTTCCTTACCCTGAAGAACAGCAGTGAACCAGTTGGGATTTACAAAAATCTGTCAGTTTTGGTCATTTGTCCTGGTGCCAGCCCATCAATTACCAGATTATTAAATTACATTTCATTACTTACCATACATTAAACTCTCAATCTCTGGGTTGCTATTCTAGTACCATAGCCACTACACTACCGTAGCCAGTTTCTCTATGCTGTTGTCATTCTTTAGTTGTGATGCATTTTCTGTGGCACTGAAATGCACTCAGTTGCTTCACGTGATCATGATCAACACTAGACAAAGGCCGGGTGTGAGATCTTCAGTTAAGAATCGTATGTCTGAGGCGTCGGGTTTCATCAGAAACAGAGATGGTTAAAAGCAGCAAGGTGTGTCCGAGCCACGGGCTGCCGGGGATGGCCAACAACTTGAATTGCTGGAGCGCTCCCCACGTGCAGAGAGGGTTTGTAGGGCAACAGACAAACGGGACACTGAGCAAGGGAGAAAGGGAAACAAAAAGTCGGGGAGGTGAAGAGAAAGGTTTTGGGAGGTTTTTGAAAGCAACAAGGGAGGTGACAATGTGGCGGGATGCTCCAGGTGCAGACACTGAATGGAGCAAGGGATAAGGAGTAAACCGGTTAGAAAAGCAAAGGGTGGATGTAGCCATGCACAGCTGGAGATTACTGAGCTAGGTTGGGCGAAGCCATGGACAGATGTTTAAGTGATGATGAGGACCATAAAATTAATTTGCTGGGGCATAGGAACCCAGTGGAGCTTGGCAAAGACAAAGTGATGCAGGAGAATATGTGGGCTGCCTCATTCTGAATATTTGTGGAGAGCGGTGAGGAGGCTGGCAGTGAGAACATTGGAGAGGCTGAACCTCAAGGTGATAAATACCTGGATTAGGGTTTCAACCGCATTGGGGTGGAGGCAGGTGATATTTCAGAGGTGGATCCTTAATCACGTAAATGATGTGACGGCCCTTGAGAAGCAACAGAGATAATTCCAGGTATAAAGATTCGTACCTCTGGGTAAAGGTTAAGGAAGGTGAATCAGCTTTATTTTGAAAAGAGAAGACTTCAAGTTGACATTGGAACTGTCCCGTGTGGTACTGAGGTAGAGGCTGGAATAGAGGTATGGCAGTGGACAGAGTCAGGTACAATTTCCCACCTTTTACACCATTTCTCTGGGGTTTCTGCTGATCTTTTGCTGAAGCCCCTTTAGTTTTGTCTGTAATAGAGAAAAAGGAACTTTCCGTTGAGTTGCTTTCACCCCAACCATCACAAGGTTTTCACTGTGATTTGGTAAGGAAATGAAGCTGGTCTTTTAGCAGCCTCGAACCACACAACCAGGAACTAAATTATTCAATACTAAAAAAAAGTTCATTCTGTTACTTGTTCACAATATCTATTTAAAGGGAAATTTAAAACTCATGGAATATTTGGGGCGGTTCAGTTGTGGAGTAGCCAGCAAGACTCATCTTGGCCAAAGTGGCGTAGACACAAGGTCTTACCATCGCGCTCTCCCTCTGCCAACTCAAGCTGCCCATGGGCACTCTTCCTGTTACAGTAATTAGCATTAACTGATTAGCCAATAAAAGCCGTGCCTTCGAGTTACATAGCAACACTTCCTCAGAGTCACGTGTCTGATGTAGGTTCAGTCAATCTGGACACTTCAGAACACTGATTAATAGACTGAAACCCCGATGCCGAGTTCTACAGCCCCATAATATTACATCCAGAACATCATGGTCAATGGAACTATGAGGCTGATTAAAGCAACCCCTGTGGAACATGCTTGTTCCTTTATCATAGATCTACCCCATTTATCCACCAATTCCCTCAATCCTTCCCTCTCTATAAATGCATCCAGTTGCTGCTTTTCAATCCTTCACCATATCCAACAAATTGCCGGAATCAGTTTGTTAATTCCCTCCATAACATCTTAAAAACTTCAATTAGATCATCTCAAATTCTCTTCAAACCTTCTTCAAACTCTTCTCCGAAGTAAACAGCATAATTTCCTTAATTTTAAATTGCAGTTACCCAGAATCATCTTTGTTGACCCTCTATCCTCTCTCAAAGGCAATATCTTTTTATGATTAGATGCCAAGAACTGAACACAGTGCTCCAGATAGGCTCTGAACACCAAACACAGCAACAATACAATCCTCTTAAGCTTTGTAGTAATTATCATTTATTTTCTCTAGGTTTTGTGATCAATTTGAGGGACCTTAACGCTGGTGAATTCAACACTTTCTATTTCAGGCACCCAATATTCGCAAACACTCCCAGGGCAGGTACAGCACGGGTTAGATACAGAGTAAAGCTCCCTCTACACTGTCCCCATCAAACACTCCCGGGGCAGGTACAGCACGGGTTAGATACAGAGTAAAGCTCCCTCTACACTGTCCCATCAAACACTCCCGGGGCAGGTACAGCACGGGTTAGATACAGAGTAAAGCTCCCTCTACACTGTCCCCATCAAACACTCCCGGGGCAGGTACAGCACGGGTTAGATACAGAGTAAAGCTCCCTCTACACTGTCCCATCAAACACTCCCGGGGCAGGTACAGCACGGGTTAGATACAGAGTAAAGCTCCCTCTACACTGTCCCATCAAACACTCCCGGGGCAGGTACAGCACGGGTTAGATACAGAGTAAAGCTCCCTCTACACTGTCCCATCAAACACTCCCAGGGCAGGTACAGCACGGGTTAGATACAGAGCAAAGCTCCCTCTACACTGTCCCATCAAACACTCCCAGGGCAGGTACAGCACGGGTTAGATACAGAGTAAAGCTCCCTCTACACTGTCCCATCAAACACTCCCAGGACAGGTACAGCACGGGTTAGATACAGAGTAAAGCTCCCTCTACACTGTCCCATCAAACACTCCCAGGGCAGGTACAGCACGGGTTAGATACAGAGTAAAGCTCCCTCTACACTGTCCCATCAAACACTCCTGGGCAGGTACAGCATGAGTTAGTTGCAAAATGAAGCATCATCCCAGGCGAAGAAGAGCACCCCTACTGCACTGATATTTTTCCCATTCCCATGGCTTCTCAGAGAGTTAGTTCTGGGTTAGGATTAGTTTGGTGCTGTATTCACACCTGTCAGGAACTGCCAATCTTATTTCACACAAGCAGCATTACAGCTAAATGGGGGAGGCACCACCACATGCAGGCCTCACAGTGTGAGGTGGAGTCATAAACATTCCTATTGATGCCTAAAGTACAATTTAATTAGTATAAATTACAACATAGATGAACCCTGCTAAGCTCCTGTGCTCCTCCAACATTCTTATTCACACTATTCAGCACAATGTCTACAATCGCACTGAGAGTAAGATTCCTGACGTGATAAAGTGATACCCATGACAGACACACCAGCTGAATGAGGCTCTTCATCCTGAGGGAAAACAGTCTCTTAACAGACTTCACTACCAGATTCTGCAGGCTTTGATACAACTGATGTTTACAAATGTTCTCCCCTCCTCTCCTGAAGATGCTAACTCTTGCAAGGATACAGTTCCCCAGATGCCAACCCACTTCAGCAACTTGTCAACTGGTCATCCTTCATGTGTAAGTCTTGATAGAAATTTAAAAAAACGAACACACTCAAACTTTCAATTTTATTATTTCAAATATGAAATGCTGCCCCCACATTATATTCAGCTGTCGGGGCATCACCCAATCCTGTCCTTCGCCCAATATCCACACAGGTGAACTATTCTAAGGGATCACTCAATCGTGATTAAGGATGAGTGGCCGGGCACTACGATCAATGCCAGTGGCCAAGCTGCTGTGCTGGCTGACATCAGCTAACCCCCGTTAACTCTGTTTCTCTCTGCACAGATGCTGCCTGACCTGCTGAGTGTTTCCAGCATTTTCTGTTTTTGTATCAGCTAACTCAGCACCGACTGAGGGATCTTTTGGCCTGTGTAGTGCAGTACGACACAAATCTGTGTCTTCACCCTCTCGGCCATCAGGAGAACTATAAGTGTATATTCTTGATTTGCAGTCACTGGACTATGAGGTTTAGTATGAAAGACACAAACTGAATGCTAAATAATTGGGAAAACTGACGCAAGGGTGAACTTCACGTTGTTTAATGCAGTGCCATCCAGTGTCTGGCCAGATTAGATCAGCAGCAATCAGTGGGGATAATTAGACAGGGATTACTGTCGATAGTTAAATGCAAAACCCGATAGAGAGAAGAGCCCCACAGTTGTAGCTGAGGAATTAAAAGCAAAATTGATTCTAGAAATCAAGCTTTACTGTAACTCTGACTCCTCAGAGTCCAGGTTTCACAGTATTAATCTCTACTCCCTATTTTGCCCTGTTAATAATTAGTCGTACCAACCATCACTGGTTAAAGTTTCTCTCTTTCTCTCTCCACTGATGCTGCCTGGCCTGCTGAGTTTTTCCAGTGTTTTCTGTTGTTATTTCGGATTTCCAGCATCCGCAGTATTTTGCTATCGTACTGGTTAAAGTTTACTCCTCTTGTTTTTGAAAGCAGTTTTTCCTATTTTTTGGGTTTCCTTATCCCTTCCTCTCGTGCAATATACTACCAGCATCTAAGGGGAGGGGGTTATGGGAGCAGTTTTGTGTTCCACCTCATTCTGGTGCAGTACACTTGTACATCAACAGATGGCACCATTGAGCCACCTGAAAGAAACTGGGCCAACGCTTAAATTATAACCAGTCGATAAACTTCAGCAGGGCTCTCAACTGGGTTCACGGTCGGCCTTTAGAACTTTTACCACATAGCAACTGAATTTCATTTGATTTCAATTAAGGCTACATTTTTCATTTATTTTGTTTGAAATCAGTAGCACTCAGCAACATGTTCTTAAAATAACTTGCATTGATCTAGTGCCTTTACCATAGGAAAACGTCTCAAAGCTCTTCACAGGAGTGTTAGCAAACATAAATTGACACTGAGTCACATAAGGAGATATTAGGACAGGTGACCAAAAGCTTGGTCAAAGAGGTAAGTTTTAACAAGCATCTTAAAGGAGAGAGAGGTGGAGAGGTTTAGGGAGCTCTGGAATTCTGGAGCTTAGGGCCTAGGCAGCTGAAGGCACGGCCGCCAATGGTGGAGTGATGAAAATCGGGTATGCACAAGAGGCCAGAATTGCAGGGGCGCAGAGATCTCGGAGGGTGGTTGGGCTGGAGGCGGTTACAGAGATCGGGAGGGGCGAAGCCATGGAGGAACTTGAACACAAGGATGAGAATTTTTTTAATTTAAAAAATTTTTTTTTTTTTTTTTTTTTTATGAAAGTGTTGCCGGACTGGGAGCCAATGTAGGTCAGCGAGCACAGGGTTGATGGGTGAATGGGACCTGGTGCAAGTTAGGATACAGGCAGCAGAGTTTTGGATGAGCTTAAGTTTACGGAGGATGTAAGGTGGGAGGCAGGTCAGGAGAGCGTTGGAATAGTCGAGTCTAGAGGTAATAGAATAAAATAAGCACAATGTAATTTTATTGAGAGAGAGAGAGAGAGAGAGAGTGAAAAGGAGAGAGGGAGAGAGAGATTACCTGGTTTGACGTATATGTAGCTCCAGTCACATGCCAACGTGGTTGACTCTTAACTGTCCTCTGAGGAAGCCGAGCAAGCCACTCAGTTATATCAAACCGCTACAAAAGACTGCAGTGGTTCAAGGCGGCCCACCCACCCACTTCTCAGGGCAACTAGGGATAGGCAGTAAATGCCGACCTTGCAACGTCGCTCACATCCTCAGATTGAATTAAAAACCGGCAGGAAGGCAGGTGGGCATATAAGTAATAAAGATATTGTTAAGGGACACTATCTGAGGGTCACTATTAAGTAGATTTTTTTTATTTTTTATATTGGAGGAGGAATAGATTGATTGGGTAAAATGCTGTAATCTCCATCTTTGTTACTGCTCATCTATTTGTTAATAAATCCATTCTGAATATTTGTATCCTGAGCTGTGGTCTGATGGTGTCTATTCTACTGTTTTGTGAAGTGCAAGTAGTTACAAGGACTGATGACATGAAGTAAGCTAAATGCAGTACAAGACTCTTTGTTCAACCCCTAGGCTTGCTACACTACTAGATATTGGGTTTTTAAAGGCAGTCTCGTAAGGAGTGATCTTTGGCACTGAGCACAAGAGACATATATGAGTAAAGCCTCAAAAAAAAGTGACAAACTGCATGACAAAGCTGATCCAGGTAAATAGAAAGAAAGAAAGCAAAGACTTGCATTTCTATAGCGCCTTTCATGACCTCTGGACGTCCCAAAGCGCTTTACAGCCAATGAAGTCATTGTTGTCATGTAGGAAACGCAGCAGCCAATTTGTGCATAGCAAGCTCCCACAAACAGCAATGTGATAATGACCAGATAATCTGTTTTAGTAATGTTGACTGTGGGATAAATATTGGCTAGGACACCGGGGAGAACTCCCCAGCTCTTCTTCGAATAGTGCCTTGGGATCTTTATCAGCATATTGTCCAGACGAGGATGTTTCCTCAAATGCTTTGCCCTATCTTGGACATAGCTTCTTGGGAGATATTTGTGCTTCATTTTGACTGTCCTAAAGGGAGTTTAGTCTGAACAGCACCTGGTGTTGACCAGCACTGGGGTTGATTCAACAGCTTTCAGGGTAGTCTGGAGACATCTGAGCAGAGATGTCCCTGCTCGAGAGGAATCTCATGTTACTCAGCTCATAGTTACAAGACTGATGGATAATTCCTTGTAGGGATCGGGTGTATGATTTACAAAGAAATTGTTGATGAACAGTGCCTTGGTACCGACATTCTCTTAAGTGCTAGTGTTCTCCTAAGTGTAATTGAACAACTGCCGTTGAGGGTCACAAAAGGGTCCTTGGGGCGGACCACGTCAGGTAACGCTGTTTCCTCAGTGGCACTTGGTGTGGATGTGTATTCAGCAGCTGGGCATGACCGGATCTCTTGGGCTTACTGTGCTTCTCTATTTTGATCTGAATAAAGCAGGGAACCTGGTACAGTCATTTGTAATAGGTGCGTGTTGTGAGCTTGAAGCAAATTTGATAAGCTGCAATGTTATGTTTAGGTGACAAACATTTTATATAACATTAGCATCAGGAATTGTAAATGGATTTCTGCATTCTGCAGTTTTAAAGCCTTTGGCAAATAGCTCCCAGATCAACTCCTGACTGCCATGACTTGGATGAAAGAATAGAGTTGTACATCCAAGTTTTCAGATGACATTAAGTTAGGAGGAACAGTAAACTGTGTAAATGGGAACAGGAATTTATAAACAGACAGACGGATTAAGTGAGTGGGAAAACTGTAGCAGATGGAGTTCAATGTGGGGAAGTGTGAGGTCATCCACTTTGGATCCAAGAAAGACAGAGCTGAATATTTTCTTAATGGCGAAAGACCAGGCACTTTGGAAGAGCAAAGGGATTTGGGTGTTCATGTACACAAATCATTCAAAGGCAGAGGGGCAAGAGCTCTACTTGCCAAAAAAAACAGCCATGGACGACTAAAGAGGTAAGACAGCATAAAACTAAGAAAAAGCATACAAAAATACAAAGAATTGCACAGATCCTGTCGAATGGGAAAGATACAAAGAACAGCAAAGGGTCACAAAACAGATAGTAAGAGCTACAAAAAGGGAGTACGAAAAGAAACTTGCAAGGGATATCAAAATCAACACAAGAATTTTTGCAATTATATTAGGAAAAAGAGGGTAGTCAGGAGCAATGTTGGCCCCTTAAAAACTGAAAGCGGTGATATTGTCAATGATAATAAGGAAATGGCGGACATGTTGAATAATTATAATAGCAAAATACTGCGGATGCTGGAAATCTGAAATAACAACAGAAAATGCTGGAAACACTCAGCAGGTCAGGCAGCATCCGTGGAGAGAGAAACAGAGTTAACGTTTCAGGTCAGTGAAACCTTTGTCAGAACTGGAAAAAGTTGGAGATGTGACAGATTTTAACCAGTAATGAAGGCAGGTGCAGAGGCAGGGAAAGGGGTGAGGGGAGGGGAGGGAAGAACAAAAGGGACGGTCTGTGATAGGGTGGAAGGCAGGAGTGGTTAAATGCTGAAAATGGGAATGGCAGAATCATCAACAGCCGCTGCCTGAAAAAAATAGGGGCAGAGGTTATGGTCTAAAATTGTTGAACCCTATTGTGGTTCTGGGAGGGAGGGGGAAGGGGTGAGAGCAGAAATGCGGGAAATGGAACGGACACGGTCGAGGGCCATGTCAACCACGGTAGAGGGGAATCCTCGGTTGAGGAAAAAGGAAGACATATCGGAAGCACTAGTATGGCATCGTCAGAACAGATGCGGCGGAGATGGAGAAACTGAGAGAATGGAATAGAGTCCTTACAGGAAGCGGGGTGGGAGGAAGTGTAGTCCAGGTAGCTGTGGGAGTCAGTGGCTCCCAGAACCACGATAGGATTCCCCTTGTCCTCACCTATCACCCCACCAGCCTCCACATTCAACGGATCATCCTCCGCCATTTCCGCCACCTCCAGCGTGATCCCACCACCAAACACATCTTCCCCTCCCCTTTCAGCATTCCGAAGGGACCGCTCCCTCCGCGACACCCTGGTCCACTCTCAATCACCCCCAACAGCCCCTCCCCTCCCCACGGTCCCTTCCCGTGCGAACGCAGGAGATGCAACACCTGCCCTTTTAACCTCCTCCCTTCCCAATATCCAGGGCCCCAGACACTCCTTCCAGGTGAAACAGCGATTTACTTGTACTTCTTGCAATTTAGTATACTGTATTCGCTGCTCACGATGTGGTCTCCTCTACATTGGGGAGACCAAACGCAGATTGGGTGACTGCTTTGTGGAACACCTCCGTTCAGTCTGTAAGGGTGACCCCGAGCTTCCGGTCGCTTGTCACTTTAATTCTCTGCTCCACTCCCACTCTGTCCTTGGCCTCTTACACTGTTCCAATGAAGCTCAACGTAAGCTCGAGGAACAGCACCTCATCTTTCAATTAGGCACTTTACAGCCTCTGGACTCAACATTGAGTTCAACAATTTCAGACCATAACCTCTGCCCCTATTTTTTCAGGCGGCAGCTGTTGATGATTCTGCCATTCCTATTTGCAGCCTTCCACCCAATCACAGACCGTCCCTTTTGTTCTTTCCTCCCCTCCCCCCTTTCCCTGCCTCTGCACTTGCTTAAAATCTGTTACATCTCTAACTTTTTCCAGTTCTGACGAAGGGTCACAGACCTGAAACGTTAACTCTGTTTCTCTCTTCATGGATGCTGCCTGACCTGCTGAGTGTTTCCAGTATGTTGAATAATTACTTTGCGTCAGTATTTACAGTAGAGGAAGAGGGTAGCATGCCAGAAATCCCAAGAAAACTAATACTGAATCAAGGACAGGGACTCAATAAAATTAACTTAAGTAAAATAACAGTAATGAAGAAAATAATGGCAATAAAGAGTGACAAATCTGCAGGACCAGATGGTTTCCATCCCAGGGTTTTAAAGGAAGTAGTTGAGCACATTGCAAATGCCCTAACTATAATTTTCCAAAGTTCTCTCGATTCAGGACCGTTCCTTTAGATTGGAAAATTGCACGTCACTCTGCTATTTAAGAATGGCGAGGGGGAAACCAGGGAATTATACACCAGTTAGTCTAACATCTGTTGTTGGGAAATTACTAGAGTCTATAATTAAGGATAGGGTGACTAAACACCTTGAAAATTCGGAGTTGATCAGAGAGCCAGCATGAATTTGTGAAAGGTAGGTCATGCCTGACAAACCTGATTGAATTTTTTGAGGAGGTGACTAAAGTAGTGGACAGGGGCATGTCTATGGATGTTATTTATATGATAAAGTCCCACATAAGAGACTGTTATCTAAGCTAGAAGCCCACCACAGAATTGAGGGCAAATTATCGACCTGGTTAGGAAATTGGCTGAGCGGCAGAAGACAGAGAGTAGGGATAATGGGTAGGTACTCACATTGGCAGGATGTGACTAGTGGTGTCCCGCAGGGATCTGTGTTGGGGCCTCAACTATTCACAATATTTATTAAAGACTTAGATGATGACACAGAAAGTCATTTATCCAAATTTGCCGATGACACAAAGATTTTTGTAGGCAGTGTAGATGAAAGCATAAAATTACAAAGGGATATCGACAGATTAAGTGAATGGGCAAAACTGTGGCAAATGGATTTCAATGTAGGCAAATGTGAGGTCATCTACTTTGGACCTAAAAAGGATAGAACAGGGCACTTTCTAAATGGTGAAAAGCTAAAAACAGTGGAGGTCGAAAGGGATTTGGGGTCCAGGTACATAGATCATTAAAATGTCATGAACAGGTACAGAAAATAATCAAAAAGGCTAATGGAATGCTGGCCTTTATATCTAGAGGACTAGAATACAAGGCAGTAGAAGTAATGCTGCGGCTATACAAAACCCTGGTTAGACCACACCTGGAGCACTGTGAGCAGTTCTGAGCACCACACCTTAGGAAGGATATATTGGCCTTGGAGGGAGTGCAGCGTAGGTTTACCAGAAAGATACCCGGACTTCAAGGGTTAAGTTACAAGGAGAGATTACACAAATTAGGGTTGTATTCCCTAGAATTTAGAAGGTTAAGGGATGATCTGATCAAAGTTTTCAAGATATTAAGGGGAACAGATAGGGTAGATAGAGAGAAACTATTCCCACTGGTTGGGGAGTCTAGGACCTGGGGGCATAGTCTAAAAATTAGAGCCAGACATTTCAGGAATGAAATTAGGAAACACTTCTACACACAAAGGGTGGTAGGAGTTTGGAACTCTCTTCCGCAAACAGCAATTGATGCTAGATCAATTGTTCATTTTAAATCTGAGATTGATAGCTTTTTGTTAACCAAAGGTATTAAGGGATATGGGCCAAAGGCAGGTATATGGACTTTGGTAGCAGCCAGCAGGGGGGCGGGGGGGGGGAGGGGTGCAGGCTCCTGAGAAACTTGACAGACTGAGTATTTGATACTATAATGTCTGCCTAAACTAACCAACTCCAACAGAGGCTGGAGGCTGTCCCAAACTTAGGCAACAAGATGCAAAATATCTTTAGCTAGGGAAAAACAAAGTGGTGCAATGGCACAGCACAGAGTATTATACAATGCAGGAGTTGATTAGGTGCAGGAGTGCCCATCAGTACTATCAATATGGACTCTTCATGTGCACTCAGCACAATTTCCCCAGAATCTATCGCGCCAAGCTGTTCTCCTGGGGCGTGCAGAGGACTGGGGAATGAAGAACAAATTTGTAACAAAATACAATGCCTTGGAAGTTTACAAATTTTGATTTGAACTCCTAAAATAGCCATTAAACAGCAAGTGAACCTGCAGGAAAGCTTAGCATTCTGACGTTAAATTTCATTACACCAATCTGATTTATCTCAGACAACATAAGATTTCTGAACAAATTCTGAATCTTAAAGAAAATATGTGCAGCACTACAAAGGAAGAAGCAGAAAGGCTGCTGTCCCCAGAGACAGTCACTCTCCTTACATGGGTTCCCTGGAGCACTGTGGATTATAAAGGGGCTGCGGAAAGTTACACCACCCTCTCATCGTTTATTGGGTCCAATTGCCCATTTGAGAGGTCATTTAATAAATCAGTCATTAAAAAAAATGTCTGACAGCTACTCAAATCAAGCAGAGAATTTTTTTTCTTTAAAAGGACCTTTGTAAGTTTCCAAATCCAGAGGACAATGGAAGGTCTGGCAGTCTTTAGATTTTAACAGATGGTGAAAAGCGCAGTTGAGCCAATAAAGTCATTTTACGAGTGGCACAATCACCACCAGCTCCCATCCATCTTAAAGGATAAAAATTATATTATAAATAAATGATGCCCAAGTTTTTTTTTCCCCTCGAACAACAAAGGTCCATCCTTGTCGATGTATATTTCAGACATTGCACACCAGCAATATTGCAGGACTAACAGCCACATTTATATTGGAGGGGAGGGAAATTCCACAGCATTACAACAACCGAAAAACTGAGTGCACGAAGCAGTTCTCCAGTATAAATGGGCCCTACCTGACCTGGGACTGCTTGATGCCGATTCTGGGTTTAGAAAGGGGGAAGTGTTCCAATCTCCACTCACCTTAAATGGGATAAATTAATAAATTAGCAAAGATAGGGTCTCATTTTTACAGTACTAATAAAAGTTTTGTTCAGAAGTTTGACAGTTACTCAAGATTGAAGTGATGAATTTATTGCTGTTTTATTTTTTGGTTAGCCTTACCTCTTTCAGATCTCTACTAGATAAGAAGCTGAACATTGAGCATGCTGTGCAGAGTACACAGCCTGCATTCACAACAATAAATTATCAGGGAGCAGAACCCCCAAACATTACGGGCTTGTTACAAAATGCTGCAGTGCTTGGATTTGAAAGTAGTTAGAAATAACATCAAAATATTCTGACTGTCAAACAGGCTAGTGCTTTTTCCTCCTCTCAAGACACTGGCTCCTGCCATTGGAGTGCGGTTGCACCATACGCTTGGGTACATTGTGTATTAGCCTAGACACTGAGGCTGAGAATTTGCTCACCTCGGTGGGTCTGGGGCTGGTGATGTCGGTGGCGGGTCACAGCCCCGCTGCTGGCTCCATCCCACTGCCTAAAATGAACTTACCTTAATGAAAGAAAAGACTTGCATTTCTATAGCGCCTTTCACGGCCACCGGACGTCCCAAAGTGCTTTACAGCCAATGAAGTACTTTTTGAAGTGTGGTCACTGTTTTAATGTAGGAAACGCGGCAGCCAATTTGCACACAGCAAGCTCCCACAAACAGCAATGTGATAATGACCAGATAATCTGTTTTTAGTGATGTTGGTTGAGGGATAAATATTGGCCAGGACACCAGGGATAACTCCCCTGCTCTTCTTCAAAATAGTGCCATGGGATCTTTTACGTCCACTTGAGAGGGCAGGCAGAGCCTCGGTTTAACTTCTCAGCCGAAAGACAGCACCTCTGACAGTGCAGCACTCCCTCGGTACTGTACTGAGTGTCAGCCTAGATTTTTTGCACTCAAGTCCTGGAGTGGGACTTCAACCCACAACCTTATGACTCAGAGGCAAGGCTGCTACCAACTGAACCACTGGCTGACACTTAATGGGACTTGTTAAGCCCACCCAGCGAGTTTTCCGGCCCAATGAGATGGAACAGGTCTGGTGACGTCATTCATGACGTGTCTTGAGCCGGTTTCCTTAAAGGGACCATGGCCACCTTATTTTTCACGTTTGTGCTGTCAGTGTTCTGCAGCATTGAGGTGCTGCAAACACTGAATCACTGCAGAGGTGCAGGGCTGCACCCAGGTTCTCCCATGACTCCCTCCATATGCTTATGGAGGGACAATAGCAAAATACTGCAGATGCTGGAAATCTGAAAGAATAGAAAGTACTGGAAACACTCAGCAGGTCAGGCAGCATCGAGGAGAGAGAAACAGAGTCAACGTTTCGGGTCGAGCCCTTTGTTCCGACGGGTTCGACCCGAAACATTGACTCGGTTTCTCTCTCCTCGATGCTGCCTGACCTGCTGAGTGTTTCCAGCACTTTCTGTTGTTATTTCATGCTTATGGAGGGAGTCAGAGCACGCAGGGAGGGGTCCTCTTCCCTTCCCATGGGCAGAAGAGACCTCCCCAGGGGACCAAAACAGCCTGGTTGCACATTGCACAGGAGGACACAAGCAGGGATGTGGTCAGGAGGACCTGGGTGCAGTGGCACAAACCTTTCAATGATCTCATTAGATCATGAAACATTAGTACAAAGCCACACTCACTTTCATCCTCCTGTGCCTCTCATCACATCCCCATCACTCTGCCTTCCCTACCTTACCCCTGCACATACTTACTCACACCAACTTACCTTGTACCTCCACCCATCCCTCCTTCTCTATCTACATTATCACATCCCCATCTCACTAGCCACCCCTCACACTCACCCTCATTCTAGTGCAATCATACCAACTAACAAAACACAAGGGTAGGCACTTGGGTGTTTTATCAAATGTCCATGTAAAGTTTGTGTTAATGTGTTGTCAAACATCGAAACCTTTATTTTCAACACTTTGCATTCTTGGACAGATTTGTGAGCTCCTTTGGAAGTGGCTTAGTGAGTTGCAGTGAATGGTGAAACATAACGGTACCCCCCGCAATGGTGTGAAAGGAATGGATTGGACATTGTAGGGATGCTTTATGGTGTTGGTGTAGGGTGGTGCCAACCTGACGCATCATGTGGCAGCCAGGGTGTACAGCATAAATCTGGCCAAGGTGAGGCCATCCCTGGCCTCCCGGGCAGCAATGCGCTCAGGTGCTGATGCCCTATGTCCTGTGCAGCATCAGGTGATTGCGGAGAAGGTTGGTGTTGTTGTTAGTGCTGCTGGTGTGCCTGGTGCTGCTGGTGTTGGGGCTGATCATGGTCAGATTCGAGGACCAAGGTGAGACAGTATAAAGGGCACCCATGTTGATGGAATAGGTGGCAGGTGAAGTAGAGATGACAGAAGCATTCTGTCAATGGTGAGAGAGTTCTTCCAATGAGGCAAGAGTGGATGGAGAGTGGAAAGCCTGCATAATCTGTGCTGGAAATGGACTGAGAAACAGCTTGTGGCTGAGGAAAGTGATGATCTGTCAGGTGGGAGCTTTTACTGTACATCTGAAGCTGTCAAGTAATCAGTTGATTCAATGGCCATTCAACTCCCGCCTCAAGTTCACAGACGTGGTCCCCAAGCAGCATGGACCACGTGGGCGAGCAGTTAGTGAAAAGGTAAGGTTAAAAGGATTATTAAGGGTCTGTGAACAACCCAATAATTGGTTTAATTGGGTCGCCCACCTCTGCGGGTTGGATTGGATCGGAGATCACACACGCGCCATTGGGAAAGGCGCGTTGCGGCGGGTCGACAGTGGGGTCCCGACCCACTGCCAAAAAAAAATCTAATTTCCCATCCGACCCGCCCGCTGATCCCCCGGAAAATTCCTCCGAGTGTCAGCAGGCTACTCAACCATGGGAGAATACCACAGCAGAGCCTGATCCTGTCCTGACCAGACCGTCACCTGTACTTTACAGCAGGGGTCAGTGGATGATGAGGAGCAGGAGGCCTCTATGATTTTTCCTCTCTAGCCCTAGGGTATTAGGCCAATATTAGTGGCCCAGCTGCTGCTGATCTGGCTGAGGTATCAAGAGCGCGACAGCAACTCCCAACAGAACGTACAAGTCAGACAGTTCGATTAACAAACCTCACTTGAAACAATGACACTTTCTCAATTCTAAAAAGGTACAGAAAACAAAACAGTGCAATGCAGAAAGTCAGAATAACATGGGTTTTAATTTTTCAGTGCAAGTCGGGTGACAAACATTTAAAACAACGCGGAATACCATGATCAAACAAGGAAGATAGTGTGTCTCCCATTGAATATCCTGTCTGATAACAGCACCTATCACATTAGCCTCAATCCATTATTTATCTTAACACATGACTTATGCCAGAGATCTGGTCTTTGCATTAGGTTTCAGCAGTTTCTTGGTAAGCTTGAAAATGAGATTCTTGGGCTTCTCACCGTTTGGATAATCTTAGGATGATCATATAAAGAAAAAAATCCAGGAACAATCAATCAGAGTTAAACAAAAGCTACTATATTGTTCAATGTTTAAAAGGATCTTATCAAGTTTCCTGAACTCACTGGCATTCTCCACAAGTCAAAATGTTTTATCCTTTATTGAAATGTCAGCCACTCCCAAACTGGTTTCTTGTTCTGAAAACCGACAGGCAAAAATAAGGGTGAATTTTCTTTTTCTTTCTGGTTTTGTACTTCAAGGTTTTGGTGATGAAAGTCTTTGAACCCTTTCCCGGCCCTGAAAGTTCAAAATAATCAGTAAATATTAAAAAGTTAACCCAAACTTCTCTGCTTAAATTTCCATGGGAGATTCCATCGCCTCCCTCCCTCTCCCAGATGTAGGGGAAGTTCTACATCACACTCCTGGGGAAACAAGCCAGATCACCTTACCCCACAATGGAGCAGAAATGAGCATCTTCACGCACACTGCTGGGGGTTGATATCCTGTACGAGTGCAGTTTGGGAGAGCCGAGCCATTGAGTAATATAAACAGCAAAGTTAACACAGAATTCCCATAATGGCTTACATGTGAGTTCACTGGTATTTATATTCTCCACTGCACTTTTTGGTTAATTAAATGGGCAGTGAAATAGACCCTGGGTATAACACTGCCAAATGGGAAACTTACATGTGTCCAACGACCATGGGAGGGAGCCAAGAGGAAACCCCATCTCTTCATTTTTGCTTTTGTCATTGTGTGCATAGTGCTAAGATTATTACGGAAAGAAATATTTCAATGAGTTTTATTTTCATAGTAAAACAGAAAACACAAAATCATTGAAAATAAAAGCAGCACAGAAATAGTCTTCCATTATTAAAAGAACGCTAATAGACGCTCCATGGCATGATTCACAGGAAGTCTGGTTCTGGAGCACTGTTGTGATGTTTAGCTACTAACCTAGTCTCCCTTTAAGGCCACTGCTCTAATACTCCCTGTTGGTAGGTGGTAGGAAATGACAAATCCAGGCAGTTGCAACTGCTTGTGAATTTTTGACGTCAATCACAGGGCAAGTGTAACTGCTTTTAAATTTCTGGGTCCAGGTCAGAAGAACCCAGCAAATTGGCTTTCTTCCTCTTTTCTACAATTGCTTTGTATTTGTAACAAAGTGTGATGTCTGCAGTGTGACGGATGCACACAAGAGATACATAGATATAGATTAGTGTGCAGTCTGCTTGAGAAATTCTAGGCTGAAACAGCAAAGCAAATGACCGCAGTCACTGCAAAGCGAAGCAACAGATGCTTCACAGCACAACAAAGGATCGAGGCCATATCGAAACATTGGAAACAAGCTCCGGAAAAACCCATTTCTCAAATGAAATTGCATGTTTACAAAGTATCAAAATGTATGAACGCGCGAGCCACTCCTCAAGTCCACTAGAGCTTATAAACACACATTACATTGCTCTACCGTATGCCTCTACTTACAGTTTCTGCAATTAAATCATCTATTAAAGTGGCAACTGTGTTTTTTTAATAAAAAGCGCAAAATATTGCTTTGCAGCACATTTGTGAAAATAATATAAAAATAATTTCTATATTACAATTTTTTAACTTTTGCTTGTAAAGTTCCATCATAATGCATCTTCTAGTTCACAAACACATAAATAAACGGTTATTTTCTGCTATATGTCACCATATCACTTTTACATTGGTAACTAATGTGCAAATCATCTCCTGGCATTTACTTTGCAGTAGTGTAATTAAAAAAACATACATGTAGGAATATAATCAACTATTTGGTAACAGTCCATGGAGTAGCAACACGAAAAGGTCTCACATCGCCCCAGGATACCGGGCAGGAATTAGGGGCTGGAGCATCAATCCTGAAGCGACAGATTCATCAAAAGGGTTGAAAACCGTTCTAATATATCCGACTGCAGCACAGCTCCCGGACCCTCGAAATGTAATGAACAGACTTTCCTTCATGGTTTAAAGACTTATAAATAGATGCTCTACTTATTAAATTGCTCCATCAAAATATTTGTAATTATGGACTTGGTTAATACGGAAAAACTGGAACAAAATCATCCATACAATCTTAATAGTCAAATAGACTTGTTTCCTCTTTCCCTGCGTTTGAGCTCCTCTTTGTAGCAGTAGGAGCAGTAAAACTCTGTCTCCGGGCGGCCGTAGAAGGGGCAGTTGTGCTGTTTGCATCGGTTTTGTTGTAGGGAATAAGGGGGAGCTGCCATGCTTCGCCCTTTGGTTTTCTCTCCGCTCTGCCACACTGAGGGTGCGTCCTCATCTGCATATTCTAAGTAGTCACTAACATCACCGGTACCGAACCCATTGGTATATGTGTGACTTTTGTGTTCGGGGGGCAGCAAACACTTCAGAGGCTCCATGGTTTCCACAGTGGGGAACCCCGACAGACCCGCAGGGCAGTAACTTTGATAAGACAGCGAGCGATTATGCTGTGGGTAAGTTGCGCATGTTTTCAGAGAGCCGATGACAGGCGGCTGATTGTCAGCTTGGTAGCTCGATGGCTGAGATTTCACCTCAGACACGTGGATGACATGCCTCAACAAAGCTGGCGTGTGGGTGAAGTGGGCAGAGGCGAGTGTGCCAGTTTTGGGGGTTCCACTGCTGTGTGGTGAAGTGATCTCGGTTGTCTGGTCACTCCTTTCCTGTGGTTTCGAGCCCAGCTGACCCGTATGGCTTTGAGAAGAGCCTTGAAGAGTGTCATCCTGAGAATTTGGTTCCGACTTGCTTCTCTGAGACGGTTCTTGCTCCACCTTTTTACATGTGGAGTTACTGGATGCTTTTTTCTCTGCCTCTTTGCGTTTTTGCTCCTGCTCTGCATTGAAGCGCTCCTGAGCGGTGGTCAAGTAATAATTGATCATCTCCTCGTGAAACTGGTGCCTATGGCTGGTCAACAGAAGACCGGCAAAAATGAACTTCCTCTCTCCTTGCATAGCAGCTCTCAGTATGTTGAGGCTGAGTCTGACATCAGTGCTGTACTTCCACTGGTCACCTTGTTTCTCTACCGGAGATTTAACTGAGACACTTGACTTGTCAGTCGGAGATGAACTCGCAGATTGTGATGATGACTCCTCCTTACTTCCTTTACGAGATTTGCTGGATTCTTTCTTCTTGACTTTCTCTGCAGTCTCTCCATTCCGCCCGTTGCTGGAGTTTCCTCGACTGATCTTTCCATGTACCAGTCCTCCGAGCCCTCCCATGTTCTTCTTTATTTTAATCCCCAGGGTTTTGCTAAGGCTCCCAAGTTTGTTTGCAACAGAGTCCGTCCTGTTCTTTTCCTTGTCCTTCTTTTGTTTATCTCCTTTCTCTTTTTCTTTCTGGTTTTTGTTTCCATTCAGATTGGAGTTGCTGCAGATGGAGTCTCTGTCTGACTCCATCGAGTCAGCCAGTGAATGGACATCTTCCCCTGCTGAAGCGGTTGGTGATTCTGGCTGGGCCAAAGGTGCCTGTGAGTGCAAACAATTCATAAATAAATTCAACAAAAGCTTATCTGACCCACACTACAAGACAAAACCATTTAGAAAAATAACTACACGATCTGTATATTACTGCCTGACTGATGTAATAGTTTTCTTCCACAGTTTACACAATATTTGGTAATATTACCAACTACTATCCAGTACCTCACCCAAAGTGGCACTCTGTGTGTAAGCTTAGACAGTAAGTGCCAGCAGGCTATATGACCACAGGCAGACTCACAACTGTGCGCACCGGGCATCTACACATGCACTGTCCATAGAAGTCACTGGTTAGTAATCAGCAGCAGGATCCCTGGATGACTTTCCTTTCTCTAGCCCAAGGATATAGAATCCCAACTGCTGCTGTGGCTGAGATGAGCTAACTCAGCAGAGACTGGGGATTGAAGCTGGGACCTTCCTGCTCTGCGTGGCTCAGTTCTGCACTGTGAGGGGTCAATAGCCATTGAGCCACAAGCAGAGATCAGACTCCAGCATCTCTTTCACATCAGCAGAAACCTGCTGCAAACCACGTTAAGATTGTTTTGCTAAAGTTGGTATTGTGGCTATAGGATGGGAGTGAAAGTTTATATCTATATTATTGCACACAGAAAATCACACTGCTAACAGTAGTAAAATCATTTACGTAACATTAAAAACTAATAGCCTGGAAATGTCATCACGTAAAATGGTACAAATAGTAAATGCAATCATAGCAAACTCTTTTGTTCACTCTATGGAGGCATTAACTCGCTGAAAATAAACAGGGTAACACCTCCATTGAAATAGCAGAGAAAGGAGTATCAAATGCATTAAGAGTTTTCACCATGATATTGCTCAGGGTAATTTATGGTGTAATTCACAACAATCTTTCACATGGAGTAAAGAAATCTCTGTTGCACAGTATCACTGGAGCAATGTTATACGAGCCACAAAAAATCAGAGCAAAAACCTCCGTCCCCTCCACCTTAGTGTGAGAAATACTTCACCCTCGTTTCAGCAGGAATACAAATCCAGGATACATTCATATAGCTGTGCAGTAGGTGAAGCTTCGCTTCCAGGGAAAGGATCAAACTGGAAGAAAAGAATACACTGTGACAAAACATCCACATGGAAAACAAATGGATTAAGCTTGAAAAGGAAAGCAACGGTCAGTGGTAAATCTAACAATCCCAATGACCAAGCTTTTTGGTCACTTGCCCTAATTTATCCTTATGTGGCTCAGTGTCAATTTTTTTGTCTTACAATACTCCTTTCCAGCGCCTTGGGACGTTTTACTACGTTAAAGGAGCTATATAAATACAAGTTGTTGTTGTTGTACAGGACTCCTTTCTAACCCAATATGTAAAAAGTCCAACAAGGGAGGATTCGTTATTGGATCTAGTTATGGGGAATGAGCCAGAGCAGATAAGAGAAGTAAAAGTAGGGGAACATATAGGCAATAGTGACCATAATATAATGCGCTTTAAGATGACAATAGAGAAGGACAGAAGAATGATAAAAACCAAGTTAACAGATTGGAGAAAAGCTGATTTTGAGGGGCTGAGAATAGAACTTGGGAAGATAAAATGGGTAACAATATTGGCAAACAACGATGTCGAACGACAATGGGAAACATTTAAAACGGTGTTCAACAGAGTGCAGAAAAAATATATTCCACTAAAAGGAAAGAACAATCTAAACACTAATAAGACTCCATGGATGAATAAAGACATAAGGAAACAACTACAGTTAAAGAAAGAGGCATACATTAAGTACATAGACAGCAGAGGAGTACACGATAAGAGAGAATACGAAGGGATTAGCAGAGAAGTCAAAAAAAATTAGGACGGCAAAGAGGAACGATGAAATTAAATTATCAAGGAACATAAAACAAAATAGTAAAATATTTTACAGACACATCAATAAAAAAAGGTTGGGATGGGAATAGGGCCATTAAGGGATGGACAGGACAATACCACAGGTAATGATAGGGAGATGGCAGAAATATTAAATCATTATTTCGCTTCGGTATTTACCAGGGAGATAGAACAGGTGGACATGACATTGAATGATGAGATGAGTAATGAAATAAGTGCATTTAAAATAAAAAAAGGCGATATATGAAATAAACTAATCAAACTCAAAGAGGATAAAACCCCTGGTTCCAGATGGATTGTATCCACGCATTTTAAAAGAATCTAGGGAAGAGATAGCAGAGGCATTATACACATATTTAATATTTCGTTAGAAAAAGGTGTAGTGCCAGAGGACTGGCAGATACCTAATGTAATACCTATATTTAAGAAGGGGGATAGAGCATGTCCAGGGAATTATAGACTAGTCAGCTTAACATCGATGGTAGGAAAAATAATGGAATCCCTACTAAAGGAGACAATAGAAGAACATCTAGAAATGAAAAGTATAATAATGAATAGTCAGCATAGATTTCAAAAGGGAAAATCTGGCTTGACCAACCTTATTGAATTTTTTTTAAATTCGTTCCTGGGATGTGGGCGTCGCTGGCAAGGTCAGCATTTATTGCCCATCCCTAATTGCCCTTGAGAAGGTGGTGGTGAGCTGCCTTCTTGAACCGCTGCAGTCCGTGTGGTGAAGGTACTCCCACAGTGCTGTTGGGTAGGGAGTTCCAGGATTTTGACCCAGCGACGATGAAGGATTGGCGATATACTTCTAAGTCAGGATGGTGTGTGACTTGGAGGGGAACTTGGAGGTGGTGGTGTTCCCATGCACCTGCTGCCCTTGTCCTTCTAGGTGGAAGAGGTCACGGGTTTGGGAGGTGCTGCCAAAGAAGCCTTGGCGAGTTGCTGCAGTGCATCTTGCAGATGGTACACACTGCAGTCACGGTACGCTAGTGGTGGAGGGAGTGAATGTTTAAGGTGGTAGATGGGGTGCCAATCAAGCGGGCTACTTTGTCCTGGATGGTGTCAAGCTTCTTGAGTGTTGTTGGAGCTGCACTCATCCAGGCAAGTGGAGAGTATTCCATCACACTCCTTACTTGTGCCTTGTAGATGGTAGAAAGGTTTTGGGGAGTCAGGAGGTGAGACACTCGCCGCAGAATACCTAGCCTCTGACCTGCTCTTGTTGCCACAATATTTATGTGGCTGGTCCAGTTATGTTTCTGGTCAATGGTGACACCCAGGATGTTGATGGTGGGGGATTCGGCGATGGTAATGCCATTGAATGTCAAGGGGAGGTGGTTAGACTCTCGCTTGTTGGAGATAGTCATTGCCTGGCACTTCTGTGGCGCGAATGTTACCTGCCACTTATCAGCCCAAGCCTGAACGTCGTCTAGGCTTTGTTGCATGCGGGCATGGACTGCTTCATTATCTGAGGAGTTCTGAATGGCACTGAACACTGTGCAGTCATCAGCGAACATCCCCATTTCTGACCTTATGTTGGAGGGAAGGTCATTGATGAAGCAGCTGAAGATGGTTGGGCCTAGGACACTGCCCTGAGGAACTCCTGCAGTGATGTCCTGGGGCTGTGATGATTGACCTTCAATCACCACAACCATCTTCCTTTGTGCTCGGTATGACTCCAGCCAGTGGAGAGTTTTCCCCCCCGATTCCCACTGACTTGAGTTTTACTTGGGCTCCTTGATGCCACACTCCGTCAAATGCTGCCTTGATGTCAAGGGCAGTCACTCTCACCTCACCTCTGGAATTCAGCTCCTTTGTCCATGTTTGGACCAAGGCTGTAATGAGGTCGGGAGCAGATTGGTCTTGGCGGAACCCAAACTGGGCATCAGTGGGCAGGTTATTGGTGAGTAAGTGCCACTTGATAGCACTGTCGATGACACCTTCCATCACTTTGCTGATGATTGAGAGTAGACTGATGGGGCGGTAATTGGCCGCATTGGATTTGTCCTGCTTTTTGTGGACAGGACATACCTGGGCAGTTTTCCACATTGTTGGATAGATGCCAGTGTTGTAGCTGTACTGCAACAGCTTGGCTAGAGGCGCGGCTAGTTCTGGACCACAAGTCTTCAGCACGATAGCCAGGATGTTGTCAGGGCCCATAGCCTTTGCTGTATCCAGTGCGCTCAGCCGTTTCTTGATATCACGTGGAGCGAATCGAATTTGCTGAAGACTGGCTTCTGTGCTGGTGGGGACCTCAGGAGGAGGCAGATATGGATCTTCCACTTGGCACTTCTGGCTGAAGATGGTTGCAAACGCTTCAGCCTTGTCTTTTGCACTCACGTGCTGGGCTTCACCATCATTGAGGATGGGGATATTCATGGAGCCTTCTCCTCCCGTTAGTTGTTTAATGGTCCACCACCATTCACGACTGGATGTGGCAGGACTGCAGAGCTTTGATCTGATCCATTGATTGTGGGATCGCTTAGCCCTGTCTATAGCATGCTGCTTCTGCTTTTTAGCATGCATGTAGTCCTGTGTTGCAGCTTCCCCAGGTTGGCACCTCATTTTTAGGTACGCCTGGTGCTGCTGCTGGCACGCTCTTCTACACTCCTTATTGAACCAGGGTTGGTCCCCTGGCTTGATGGTAATGGTAGAGTGAGGGATATGCCAGACCATGAGGTTACAGATTGTGGTGGAATACAATTCTGCTGCTGCTGATGGCCCACAGCGCCTCATGGATGCCCAGTTTTGAGCTGCTAGATCTGTCCTGAATCTATCCCATTTAGCACGGTGGTAGTGCCACACAACACGATGGAGGGTGTCCTCAGTGTGAAGACGGGACTTCGTCTCCACAATGACTGTGCAGTCACTGCTATAATACTGTCGTCATGGACAGATGCATCTGCGACAGGTAGATTGGTGAGGACGAGGCCAAGTAGGTTTTTCCCCTCGTGTCGCAGGGCCAGATTGGTAGTTATGTCCTTCAGGACTCGGCCAGCTCGGTCAGTAGTGGTGCTGCCGAGCCACTCTTGGTGATGGACATTGAAGTCCCCCATCCAGAGTACATTCTGTGTCCTTGTTACTCTCAGTGCTTCTTCCAAGTGGTGTTCAACATGGTGGAGTACTGATTCATCAGCTGAGGGAGGGTGGTAGGTGGTAATCAGCAGGAGGTTTCCTTGCCCATGCTTGACCTGAAGTCATGAGACTTCATGGGGTCCGGAGTCAATGTTGAGGACTCCCAGGGCCACTCCTTCCCGACTGTATACCACTGCGCCGCCACCCCTGGTGTGTCTGTCCTGCTGGTGGGACAGGACATACCCAGGGATGGTGATGGAGGAGTTTGGGACATTGACTGAAAGGTATGATTCTGTGAGTATGACTCTGTCAGGCTGTTGCTTGACTAGTCTGTGGAACAGCTCTCCCAATTTTGGCACAAGTCCCCAGACGTTGGTGAGGAGGACTCTGCAGGGTTGACTGGGCTGGGTGTGCCGGTGCTGAGGTCGATGTTGGGTGGTCCGTCTGGTTTCATTCTTATTATTTTGTTTCGTAGCGGTTTGTTACAACCGAATGGCTTGCTAGGCCATTAAGAGTAAACCACATTGCTGTGGGCCTGGAGTCACATATAGGCCAGACCAGGTAAGGATGGCAGATTTCCTTCCCTAAAGGACATTAGTGAACCAGATGGGTTTTTACGACAATCCGATAGTTTCATGGTTACCATTACTGATTTTTTTATTCCATTGGATCATTAGTCCAGTGACATTACCACTACGCTACCGTTCCCGTTGAAGAGGTAACAGAGAGTAGACAATGGTAATGCAGTAGATGTAATTTATCTAGATTTTCAAAAGGCCTTCGATAAGGTACCCCATAATAGACTAATGAATAAGGTCAGAGAATGCAGAGTCAGGGAACAAGTAGCAGAATGGATTGCTAGCTGGCTTCAAGACAGAACGCAGAGAGTGGGGGTAAAGGGTAGCTATTCACAGTGGCAGAAGGTGGGTAGTGGTGTTCCACAAGGATCAGTGCTGGGACCACTGCTGTTCACAATTTACATTAACGATTTAGACTTTGGAATCAAAAGCACAATTTCTAAATTTGCGGATGATACCAAATTGGGGGGGGATAGTCAATACTGAGGAGGACTGCAACAAATTACAGGAGGACATTAATAAACTTGCAGAATGGGCAAATAATTGACAAATGAAGTTCAACACAGACAAATGTGAGGTATTACATTTTGGTAGGAAGAATAGGGAGGTAGGTCACTGATCACTTGGAGGGTGCGAGTCTAGGTGGGGTAGAGGAACAAAGGGATCTCAGAGTACAAATACACAAATCACTAAAAGTTGCGCCACAGGTTAGCAAGGCCATTAAAACTTCACCGCGGCATGGTACATCGGCGAGACCATGCAGACACTGAGACAACGTATGAACGGACACCGAGCAACAATCGCCAGGCAGGATTGTTACCTCCCAGTCGGGGAACACTTCAGCAGTCAAGGACATTCAGCCTCGGATCTGTGGGTTAGCGTTCTCCAAGGCGGCCTTCGAGACACACGACAACGCAAAATCATCGAGCAGAAACTGATAGCCAAGTTCCGCACCCATGAGGACGGCCTCAACCGAGATCTCGGTTTCATGTCACGCTACAGAACGTGACTCGACATCGTTGTCTGGTTCACAGGTGTGATTTCCAGTTTTTAAAAAAAAGTTAAAAGCTTAACTGCAGACTGCAGCATTTGACACGTTGGACCCCCTGTGACCTACCTCATTGTCTTAGCTGTACTCTGCTGTGTCTTTGATGTAATGCCTCCCTGACGGATTGTATCTCTGCAGACACATTGTTCTCTGTCTATATATACTTTGTAACCGATTTGTATTCCCTCACTGTACCTGACGAAGGAGCAGCGCTCCGAAAGCTCGTAATTTCAAATAAAACTGTTGGACTATAACCTGGTGTTGTGCGACTTCTCATTAAAAATGCAAACCCAGCACTAGGGTTTATTTCTAGAGGGAAAAAATTCAAAAGTAGGGAAGTTATGCTAAACCTGTATCGAACCTTGGTTAGACCACACTTTGAGTACTGCGTGCAGTTCTGGTCGCCATATTATAAAAAGGATATAGAGGCACTGGAGAGGGTGCAGAGAAGATTTACAAGGATGATACCAGAAATGCGAGGGTATACCTATCAGGAAACGAAGAACAGGCTGGGTCTCTTTTCTCTTGAAAAAAGGTTGTGGGGTGACCTAATAGAGGTCTATAAAATTATGAAAGGTTTTAATAGAGTGGATACAGAGAGAATGTTTCCACTTGTGGGGAAGAGCATAACTAGAGGCCATCAATATGAGACAGTCACCAAGAAAGCCAATAGGGAGTTCAGAAGAAACTTCTTTACCCAAAGAGTGGTATGAATGTGGAACTCACTACCACAGGGAATGGTTGAAGCGAATAGTATAGATGCATTTAAGGGGAGGCTGGACAAACATATGAGGGAGAAGGGAATAGAGGGTTATGCTGATAGATTTAGATGAGGAAAGACGGGAGGCGGCTCGAGTAGAGCATAAACACCGGCATGGAGTGGTTGGGCAGAATGGCCTGTTTCAGTGCCGTATATTCTATGTAATCCTAAGTTGAAAGTCAGCGTCCACAACTTGTAAATGAAAAATTACTCCATATAAAAGTTAGCACTGCATTCATTATTGGATTGCAGGGCTCAAATCTATACATATGTTTGGAATAATTATTAAATGATTTGTTATTCTGAGACACAAAAGATCATGCTTTGAAATCAACATTATAGCCCATCAAATCCACTCACTTGGCCAGTTTGGTGTTGTCGTTGTCATCCTTTCCCCATTCCCAATCTTTCTTAGGATCCATCGCAAAATGCAAAGGTAGCAGTTTGTGTTCTGAGTCAGTCAAGGGAATTGCAGCTAAATGACAAAAAGCATTAGCACATCATGTAGAATAAAACTGCCAATTTAAAGATTAGTCATTTCTCTTCAAGTCCAAGATAAGGCCATTTATCTGCAAGGAGAAATATTTTTTCCTACTGTCGATTTCCCTTTGCAATCTTCGAGGACCATTAAAATTACAATTGTGAAGGTGTAATCTTTTTTGAATGTGTCCCTCAATGGCTACCACTCAATAGTACACACGGCTTGCTTCCAGATTTGTGCCAAAGTCACATGCAAGCAGGTTCACAAGAGTGTGATCTGTATTCAGTTGCACACCAATTTCTTCCTCTAATGTGAAGACACTGAGCAGAAGCTATGCTGTTTACTCACAGGTGGGAATGGGGATCACCATGGACAAGATCAGAAACTTGCCGTGCATGGAATCATCTGTGGGACTCCAAACTCAGTCACTCAGTAACACCAAATCAAACTGTGATCTATAAATGGTACACTCAAATCAATGCACTGGCTTCAGCAGACAGATACAACATTAGGTTGAGCAGGATTTCTGCCAACCAAATAAAGTATCTGTACAAACAGGAGGAGGCTCTGCATTCATTTCAAATGAGTTTAAACCACACACATACACATACACAGAAGGCACAGTGACAAATAGAAAGCAAAATGCTGCCAACACGCAGCAAGTCAGCCACCTTCTGCAGAGAGAAAAAGGCCAGGTTGAGGAAGGAACCGTATAAAACGTCAACCTGGCCTTTTGCTCCTTACAGATGCGGACTAGTCAGCTGTGTATTTCCAGCATCTTCTGTTTGCGTTTTCAACTTTATCCTTTGTTTGATCATTTTACCTGTATTGAACCTAGTTTTGAAAGAATGGTTTCAAATGACTAACTGAAGTGCTATTTTCCATTTTAAGACACTTAGAGCAGATTCCTCCACTCTCTTTTGTTGTACCAACATCAATGTGCAAATTTACTCAGGAAAAACAAACTTCATTTATACAGCGTCTTTTGCTACCCTAGGATGTCCCAGCGCTTTACAGCCAATGAATTACTTTTGAAGTGTAGTCACTGTTGTAATGTAGGAAACACGGCAGCCAAATTGCGCACAGCAAGATCCCACGAACAGCAATGTGATGACCAGATAATCTGTTTTTAAGTGATGTTGGTTGAGGGATAAATATTGGCCTGGATACTGGGAAGAACTCCATTGCTCTTCTTTGAATAGTGCCATGGAATCTTTTACATCCATCTGAGGTTTCAGGTCGATGACCTTTCATCAGAACTCTGACGAAGGGTCATCGAAACGTTAACTCTGTTTCTCTCTCCACAGATGCTGCCCGACCAGCTGAGTATTTCTAGCATTTTCTGTTTTTATAATGTAAGACACATTTGAAATGTTACATAAACTTCACCAGCAGATGGCGGCAGACACTAAATCATTCTAGATCGATGCTCGAACTAAAACTGGGTGCTGAGTGACCTGTCCTGCTGAGGGTTTCCAGCATTTAATGTTTTTATAACTAAAACTGGAGCTTGACTGAAATTTCCATTAAGTCACGTTAGATTTTACAGACTTTAAATAAAAATGGAAAGTATTTTGTTTTTACACAAAATCTTTATAATAAAATCTCATGTCTGTTGTGTGCATGCAAGTCGTGATCATTGAGTCCGTTTGTCAATTTCCATCTTCCTCACAGGTCTCTGCTTTTTCCCTTCTAATTGGCTATATTCTACTTTCATTATTCACCAGTCATATTATGCAAAACCTTTCACCCCAATTACACTCCACCAAAAAATTCAATCACCTTGTGGCAAAAAGAAACTGCCCAGTCACAATGCAGCAAAACTGTTTTCTCTTGAGATACAGCTGCCACGACAGTCCTTTACAGCATTGGAGGAGAAATACAAAACTGAATGGTATTAAGGCCTGCGATGAGACAAGTTATGTTTTAAAATAACTGATTTGACAATAGTATTGCTTTAAATATTGCAATTCTGAGGTGAGTAGATCATATAAGAATGAAATTGCATGGAGATGACAAACCTGCAACACAATATGTAAACACATCTGGGGCGCCACCAGCTTTGGACTTGATTTAATAAGCCTCTGCCGCAGTCTGTACCCATATCTCGTGTGTCTGGGCCTCCCTCTCAGACCCCTCTATACTCCACTGTGCCATCCTGGCGATCCACCCACATTTTGCTCCAAGGCTCCATCCGTTCCCTGTTCTCATATTCTGCCTTTGCTCTGCACCAGAGTTTAACTTGCATTTTATTTAATCCCTTTTCTACTGTAAATCAAGCCAGCTGTCCAACACTCAGCCCAGTTATTCACAGACCTCAAACCTCAATCTGGCAGTCGCATGCACCGTAAGCTTTACCACTGGCTTCTGCTCATACCTGACCCTACCAGACATACTGCCTGACCTCCTCCTCAGACCACAGAAAATGCTAACCCAGTTTAATACCTTGTGTTTGATGATGTTGCAGTTTCAGTGAGTATGCTGATGCTTGCAGCGAGAGAGCGAGTACTGTGCGTGTCCCAGCTGGCATTCTAAAACATTACCACATTCAGGCATCCATGCCATGGAATAATTCTATTCTATTGTTTCAGCTCAGACAACATTTACTGAAAGCTATATATGACCAGAAAAGCAAAATAAGGCAGTTACTCGAACAGTAGCAGCAGCTGATCAACCAGCAGCAAATGCAGCCTGAGCTGTACCAGATAACAGGAAACTACAGAAAAAAAAAAAACTGGGAATGCTGGAAATGAGGGGAAAAACAGAACATGCTGGAAATGCACAGCAGATCCATCAGCATCTGAACAGAGAAAACAGGCAGGCTAATCTGTCTTTTCTCTTTCAGATGCTGGCACTTCCAGCATTTTCCTGTTCTTATAATTAAGGATAGCACCATGTACCGAGACTGTGCACAAACCATCACCCATTATTATTTAGTAATCACTTCAGGTTTTACCAGTTCTTGTTTATATCATTTATGAATTTGTTAATGTATATCATTTGAAATACTTTAGTTCCCAGCACAGAACTATAATGCCCTTATCTCATGAGACTTTTTCTGCACTTGAAGCTCATTTTCCACTATGTCCCACAAACAGACACACTGCGACTTCTCACCCTCTTCTTCAGAAAGCAAAGCTCTTCCTGTGGCTTGAACACATAACCTGGTCTCAGAGGTGGGAGTGCTACCACTCCGCCAATATAAATCAAACTGCAACAGTTGGAAAGCAGACTCATGAGTTTGAATCTTTTTCTGACTTATTCTGTGAAAATTAGTTTATAACATTGAATAATTGGGTATTGCCTGGCTTTGTCAAAGTTGAATTAATATTTAAGGCCTGGTGTTGAACCAAGCGCCTCCTTGGGTCTGCCTCTCCAAAATTCAAGGTTATTTTGAAAGTGGAAAGTGTGCTTGAATGATCATCATATAACCATTGTGTCGTACATTTGTGAAACTGCCCTATAATCTTGGTAGATTATAAATTGGTCAGTCGGGGTTTTGGGTATTGTATATTGGCATTAGACAAAGAAAGTACAACTCCTTTACCTTGTTCCCTTTGTTGGTCATTCTGTTCCATAGACACCAGAGCAGAGAAATGGGCCTGATCATAGGCTAAGACTAAAGGTGAGCAGTGACATCTGTTAGCAGGTACTTCCAGAGGTAAGTAAATCCCTCCAAAAGGTATCGGTGCAAATGCTGCAACAAAAAAAAAGCACAAACATTTCTTCAGCACACAGAACAGTTAAATGTGAAAAGCAGAAACAGCAAATACCGAGCAGGCCCATCAACACCTGAAAGAGAAAGACAGGTTAATGTTTCAGGTGGGCTCTTCTTCACAACAGTCTGATGAAGGATCCCAGCTCAAACAGTAACCTAACGTTTCTTATTCAGGTACTGACTGGCCTGCTGTGTATTTACAGCACTTTGTGATTTAAGATAGTTTATTGACTGGAACATTGACCACAGCATTTGTTGCATTCTGCATTATAGACCTAAAGCACCATTTGCAGGCTGGATAAACAACCCAAAGTGCTAATATCAAATAATGATTTCCATTCTGTTGAAGAACTGAAACTCTTCCGGTCTAACTGGCTGCTTGAGTCTAACTGTGCCTGTAATAGTTTTAAATTACCTGCGCTTTAAGTAATTGGCTTGAATAACATCACTAGTATTGATTTTGATGGCTTCCACTCAGTTCCAACGTAATTAAAATATCATACAGTTTAAATCTATGTAAAATAGCAGTGTAATGGTGAGAAGAACAAACCTATTGTGAAGTGGATGTTACTGTGTGATGACTGGAGGACGAGGAGGAGAAGGAACAAGAAGCAGTGCAAAAATATGAACATGTCTCACAATGACGAGTCGTGAATCCATTTGATTTACACGTATATTTTGTTTAGTTCAACAAAGTATGGAGCCTTTTTAGTAGCTGGCAACATGCTAAGCAGACCGATATCCTTTTTATACAAGGAATGGATTCAGTTGGTCAAACTGAGTTCTGAAAGAGCACCTTAATGTTGGGTAAGCTGAATGGCTTTTTCTTGTTCCTAATTCTGATAACAATCTACTGATGGTTTTACATTGAACATTATTCTTGAGATGGACTAGCTCTTCTTCATTTTCTTGGAAGATGGATGGTCTTGGTATGTATTCCCTAATGTTTAAAGCTTATTGTCTCCCTCCCCTCACCTGGACAGGTACCAACTGTGGCCAAGAGTGCAGGTGGCATGCTCTTCGGCCTCCAATGCCATCTTACAACTGGTGGTAAATGTGTGGTTAACACCACAAGCAACTCCCCCTCTGATTTCACTCCTGCTTCATGGCAATGCCTGGCCTCTAACTCCATCTCCACATGCAGCGTGGCTCAGATTAGGAACTCGGAAGTGGGAGGCTGAATCTGTACCCCTTCATTCCAGCATGCTGCCCCTCAGGATTTAACCCCTCAGCTCCACCACCAACTGGTGCACAATTTTGAGGTACCTCCTATGTACAGCTCAGTGTCAACAGTTCCTATTATTTAATCTTTGACACTACTGTCCCGCTTGTAGGGATGCTTAAGATTTTGTGCTTGACAGCACTTTCTTGTGAGCAGGTTAGTGATGGTGCAGGGCATGGGGAGACTCTAGAAAGCAAACAGAAAGGATGTTTTTATTTTTGGAAGGTACACATCCTCCTATGAAAACACACCATCTTTTTCCCTTCCACTTTTGCCATCAGTGCTTTTCTGGACAATGCATCCAGGGGAATAGGTAAAGTCCCCTCTCCCAGGCAAATGCTAATGACTGCTGAGAATGACCTGGTGAGACCACCCACCCGCGCCCCCCCCCCACCCCTGCTTAATTTCACATGAAGAAGTGTCGAACCTTTGCTTGGTGCCTCCCCATGTGACATGGCTAAGGTTTCACGGGAACTCAGACAGCGGGCCAATCTAACCTGCTCCATTCCACGGTGCTGCCTGGTGGAATACTGCGTCACCTGGGGAAAATTATCTTGAAAGAATAAAACAGAAACAGAAACCCACCATTGTGGTGAGGAAGAATGGTCAGACTAACCTTCACCTCCTGAATCCCTTAGCATTGTATCTGCAACAACAACTATTGGTCTTCGTAATACGTGAGCCAAAACAAACACATGGAACTCCTCTAAACTTTCGTAAACTGGATCCTCTGAGTTGTCCACACTGTGAATAAAAAGACCAATTACCCAACAGTTTTATACAATTCTCAACAATATCTTACAAATTCACGAGACAAGCTTTTTTTCTTCAAATTATATTTTACCTTTTTTGTTCCAGTCAAGACGAGGGATGTTACTGCTGGAGTAGAACATTTTCCCTTTCAGGAACCAGTGCCAGCATCAAGCACACCCAAGTCCGGTATAGCACAGCCAGATGCAGAGTAAAACTTGTTCTATCATGTCCCAACAAAGTGTCTCAGTCCCAACCTCAGAAGACATTTTTTCCATTTCCCACACCAACCATCCTTGTTAATTGGTGCCACATTAGGGGCAGTTTTGAGCTGTGGGCCTGTATCCACTGGGAACTGGGTTGTGACTGCTCAAACTCATTTCACATAGAACCCTTGCAGCTAGAACACAGCAAACTTTTCATCTCATCAGTCTGGGCAGGATTTGAACCTGAGCCCAGAGGTCAATGGCTAGTGTTTAACCCAATGCACCACCCAATTCTCAAACAAGCATTTTCTATTAAAGATTTAAGGCTGCAAGCTTTTCTATAAGCAGTCTGTATTAACAGTAGGCAACTTCAAATGCTACAATTAGAAAATGCATTCTATTAGTTACCTATAACAGGATCATGAGCCCAAGTCTCACAATGGGCACTACATCTAATAGCACTAAATCTCTACATGAAGTATGCTTAATAAAACAAACCTGTAGACCTCCCTGAGTTGTAAGTTTCAAAACAATGCATATTCTTGAGTGCAGGTAGTGTGTTTTAAGTTAACTCATACTTGAAGTATTGATGCACCCTTTTGTAGTCAGCTGAAGTGCTTTCTGTCCTGAGGGTGGGATATTACAGGTAATGTGATGTAATTTTATTTTATTTCTTCTCCAATTCTAGTTTGCCCTCTCAGCATTCTGCCAGTGTAAGGTAACCTGACCAAGTGTTAATGCTACTCAGTACCCAGCTGTAGAGAGATGAGAAAGTGTGGTACTCCGATTCTCCTTCTTTCCCCAAGGGCTCAACCTGGACTCCACTCACGCACAGCCTCACCCTCATTGCCTAGCCATGATCAGAAATGAACTGTGTGGGGAAGTTTAGCAGCAAACCAGCCGTAGCTAATGATCCTTAAATGAAAGCGGTTGCAGAATTTAGTAAGTTATTCTGCTCCATGTTTATGTCAGCAGGTTGAGATTTTAACAGAACATACTACAGGGATTTTATGCTACCAAATACACCGCTGAAAAATAGCTATCCTCCTCTAAAGGAAGAAGCATTAAGCCGCTAGGAGGATGGAGACCCTCTTAAGCAGGCTTTATTCTTACTGTGCAGAACAGGACTGCAACATCAAATAAGATTATGTGCACAATTCTGCTCGGATGGCATCCTGTTCAAGTCACAATCAGTTGCAGTCAAACATGATAGGAGCTGCTAGTTACTCCGAATCACCCAATGCAATAATCAGGCAGGCAACCAATATTCTGGTTCTTCTGTCAGTAGTAACTGGAATCAGATCAATTTTGTTATAGTCTGTCTTAGATCTTTGAGCGGAGTTACAGGAAATTTGGCCTATAAAACACATTAGCATAATGACCCTAGTTGCCCATTGGGTATTGGTTAAATAATGGCCCAATTTTGCTGTTGTATATCTTATGACAACTAAGGATTCAGGAAGCCCTGTGACTGATAGTATGTTCAGATGTGCCAGACTCAGCTATCCTTCTATTGCACTGACTATAACTTAAAGTTCATTATTTAACAGAAACCTGGCTTTGCTTCCTCTTGGATAATGAAGATGTCTACAATGCAGGTGCGGCAAATTGGCAAGTATGGTGCCCATCAGCAGATTGGTAAAGTTCAGAGGCCAGAACAATAAAGCACCGTGCTGCCCACCGACAGATTGCATGAATTCGTTTATTTTCTAGTGTTGTGGTAAACTTGTTGCACTTTGACAATGAATTGACCCAGTTTGCTGAGACTGATCAACTCCTTTGCAGTCACACCAATTGTTTATACGACTTACAAAGAATAGATAAATTAAAAAAATACACATACATTCATTAACCTTTCAGTTTCACGTACATCCATCCAAAACACCCACTATAAAGCTTCGTAACTAAAAGCATTGATATTTTCCTGGCTTTAAAAGACTACACACTACTGTTGGAGGAGAGTGAGGATGAGCTGTCCCAGGTCCCGAACAGTTGTTTGGAAGAGCTGGAAAACAACCCAAGGTGATTTTTCCTTCAGCTTCCCTGTGGGAAAGTGCATAGGCTCTGCTCATTGTCTCCCAGGGTTAACTCTGGATCCTACAATGCATCACTAGTGCTACCCGACTATATTCCATACAAAGCCAATGACTATTGCTGGGTACGATTCCATTGGTGCTGGCACCCCTGCTTCATATGCAAGCCTACAAAGTGATTGTACCAACCATGAAGAATCACAAAAGTTTACAGTATGGAAGGAGGACATTTGGCCCACTGTATCTGTGCCAGCTGTTTGCTTCAGCAATCCAAAACTAATCCCACAGGCTGTTCTCTCGCCATAGTCTTGTATCTTCCTCTACATCAAATGTTTATCTACTCTTCCCTTATAAGATGAGAGATCACAATGGAGCAAGATACTGTTCTTACCTGACTGCACATACTCCCCTATCAGCTAGGGTTAGTGGAAAGTAATCGCGGGCAGGAACCCCGTCTGATCTTACCCATTTTGTAGACTGGGGCACTGAGGTCACCTGTGGCACCGAGTTCACCTGTGGCACCACTATTGTTCCCAGACTGAGATGAGCAAACTCAGCACAAACCAGGGTTCCAGTGTGCATGAGTTAGTACTATACTGAACAGCACTAGGCCAGTGGGGAAGCCCCATGTTATATGAGCAGTTACTCAGTATTTGAGCACATGTTGCATCATATTCATGTGTCAGAGCTCTCCAAAAATCAGGACCAAAAGAAAACAATGATAACACCGACTGGGACATGGGAGACAGCCACCAGAGAAATAAACAACAGGCAAGTAGATTACAGTCTGTTCCTTTAACTCAGGCCTCCTTCACTCCACCACTGGTGGCAGAGCCTTCAGTTGTCTGGCTTCTACCCTCTAGAATTCCCTCCCCAAGACTCTCTGTGCCTTTCTCCTTGTAAAATCTTCTCCAAACCCAACCTTCAATCAAAAGTTTAATCCCCTACCTAACCTCTACCTTCCTGGCATGGTGTGCGGTTATGCCCAAGATTGGCTTTGGCTCATTGTTTACATTAAAGGAGCCATATTGTTCTGGTAAAGATTTTACTAAGGAATGCAGGCAGATTTTACTCAATATCATAAATTTGTTTTCTTTATAAACAGTGGTCCTTGGAGTATTCTTTTGAATGAATTAGTAAAAATGACCAGAGGGTATATTTTAATAAGAAATAAGATAAAGCCAGAGGCAAACTTCCATCTCAACAGCACACCAAACGGCACTGAGGGATGAGGAGAATTGACAACAAGAAATCCATACAACAAAAATCCTAAACTCTTGCTTTTGTAGACTTCAAATTAGAATTAGAATTTTGTACTATATATCTATTCCCCCCCACCACATTGGTGTCAATTCTTGAAGCACAAAGGGTTTAATCTCTTAGGCACAGGTGAAAAACAGGTGAGCAGCAATTGAAAATCAGGTTGGTTGGGGAGGGGGGGGGTGGTGTGGTACCTTGGCCGTCCCATTGGACTGACTGATAACATTTTCATACAGGTCTGTAACAAGAGCGAGATGCCCGCCTGGCTAAACAGGCAGGAGGCTGCTTAAAAGCCAGGGCCCTACGCTGGTTATAGAACCCGGATTACAATTCTTAGGTACAAATGGACGAAGCGTCCATGCAGTGATCAGCCTAACCATTTGTCCTTAAAGGGACTGCTGGAGGCTTCTCAAAAAACAGCTCAGGAAGTGCTTCTCCTCGGCCCACAAAAATAAAACTCCTGCCTACTGCCAGCGCATTCAAGGCTCCTCCCCTAGGATTGCCTTCCCCACCATGCACCGCCCCCCGACCTGCCTGCCGGCTCAGCGTGGGAGCTGACCAATTTCCTGCCCTCCCACAGCTGTTGAACAGCAGTAGAGCACCCGCTTGGTGTCCGCAGCTCGCTGGCGGGATGTTAATGAGGCCCAGGCCTCACACCAACACCCACGGCCAGAAGTCAAAGATCGCTCCCATTTAACTTTGATACACAAATCACTTAATCAATTCTCAAAAGGTGTCAGCCGTGGCTCAGTGGTATCACTCTTGTCTCAGAAGATTGTAGGTTCAAGTCCCACTCCAGCAGCTTGAGCACATAATTCAGGCTGACACTCCAGTGCAGTACTGAGGGAGTGCTGCACTGTTGGAAGTACTGCCTTCGGATGAGATGTTAAACTGAGGCCCTCTTTTCTCTCTTAGGTAGACGCAAAAGATCCCAAGGCAACATCAATAAAAAACAGAAGAGCTGGTCAATGTTCCCTTTAATTTTTTTTTGTACTGAGCAGGCCACGAACTCCTTTGAGCGCAACCTTTTTGTCTGTGAGCAAATTTTTACAACAACAGCAACCACTTAAAAGCATATGTACAGTCATGCCATATTGCCACCCCACTGTCTCAAATCATGAGACAATCAGACAAGTTTCTATACAAGTTTAACATAACTTCTCTGCTTTTGAATTCTATTTTTCTACAAATGAACCCCAGTGCTTTGTTTGCACTTTTATGGCTTTTTAACCTGCGTTGCTACTTTTAATGATTTGTGAAGCTATACTCCGAGATCCCTTTGCAGCTCTACCCCATTTAGACTCTTATTTTCCAAGGAGTATGTGGCCTTCTTATTCCTCCTACCAAAATGCACCACCTCATACTTATCTATATTGAAATTCATTTGTCATTTACATGCCCATTCTGCAAGTTTGTTTATGGTAGAATTAATTGAAAGCTTTTAGTTCGTCATGTACAAACTCTATTTTTTTTTTAAATTACTCGTCAGAAATGACTGGGATATAAAAGAACTGCATAATAATGCATTAACATTTCAGAAACGTCACTCAGTTACACGGTTAGGCATCGAAAAACAATCCAAAAGCCCAAGGTGAGCTGAAAGAGGCATATCTATTTGTGCAATTTGTATTAATTTTAAAGTTTTCAACATATTAGCCCATCCCTCATGTCACTATAGCAACGGCTGCACAAGCAGCAGGAGCAGTGGCTTTCCTGTGGCACTGTCGTGCTGTACATCCACAAAAGTAATTAGAATATTAAACACAATGCAACCAGACAACCAATAAATATGAAGTGCTGAAATAACAGAAAATGCTGGAAATACTCAGCAGGCCAGGCAGCATCCGTGGAGAGAGAAACAGAGTTAACGTTTCAGGTCTGGGACCCTTCATCAGAACTGGAAAAAGCTGGATATGTAACAGATATTAAGCAGGTGCAGAGACAGGGGAGGGGGTAGGAGGGGAGGAAGGAATTGAAAGAACATACTGTGCTTATGTAGGAGGCAGGAAAGATAAAATGTTGCAAATGGGAATGGCAAAATTATACAGCATGAAAAATGGGGGCAGGGGTTATTATCTGAAATTGTTAAACTCGATGTTGAGTCTGGAAGGCTGTAAAGTGCCTAATCAAAAGATGAGGTGCTGTTCCTCGAGCTTACGTTGAGCTTCATTGGAACGATGTAATAGGCTGAGGACAGAGAGATCAGAGTGGGAGTGAAGCGGAGAATTAAAGTGACAGGCGACGGAAGCTCAGGGTCACCCTTACGGACTGAACGGAGGTGTTCCGCAAAGCGGTCACCCAATCTGAGTTTGGTCTCCCCAATGTAGAGGAGACCGCATCGTGAGCAGTGAATACAGTATATTAAATTGCAAGTAGTACAAGTAAATCGCTGTTTCACCTGGAAGGGGTGTTTGGGGCCCTGGACAGTGGGAAGGGAGGAGGTATAAGGGCATGTGTTGCATCTCCTGCGCTTTCACGGGAAGGTGCCAGGCGAAGGAGACGGGCTAACAGAAAATGCTGGAAATACTCAGTGCTGTAGTTCTTTAGTTCATAGTATTAAAAAGAATTGAACAAAAACAGCTATCCGTATTTTCAACTTCAATCACTTCCATTAATAAACGTGGTCTTGAATCAGCACACCCTCCATGTAACATGTCAGAAATGCAGCACTTATTCACAAGTGCAGAAAAATACATGCACAATTTGTATCACCGAATTAAAAACAAAAAGCAGGAAAAGCTATGATTTAACAGAAATAAACATTCATCTTTCTTCTTGGACAGGAGAACCAATCAGACTGACTTGGAAATGTTTACTAATTTGTTGATGTAAAGAAGTTAATTTACGAATTTCGCTTCTAATGTTTTTCTCTCAACCATTCTCCACAATATTAATCCCTGCTCTTATCATGAAAAGTGTTGAATTATTTTAGGCACTTCCCAATTAAACTAGTGAAAAACAAACTTCATTGTACTCTCAATTTTTAATCTCTTATTTCAAACATTTACACCAAATCAAAATTGTACATTATCAGGTTAATCAAAGTATTTTCTGTGTCTTTCTCAATAAACAAATAGTAGTTTCTTCTAAAGTAGCTTCCTGCAATTTTTATACATCATTACATAACTCGTGTTTCTATTAACACTCCACTGAACTTTTAAGAGGAAATCTATATTTACATTATTCATGGGAATTGTTCGGACTATAGAACGACAGACAAAATAAAATGGTTTGTGTTTTTCCCCTTTTTTGGTTCTCTTCGTAAACATCTTAATGATATATTTTTTAAAGTCAATAAAAAGAAATATGCAACTCCTACAAATTCTCCCCTGCCTTCCCCCTCCTCAAAAGCATGGTTGCATGTTTGTGTAAAGCTACTCACTTCAGTCAATCATTCAAATCAAATATTGAGAAATTTCAATTTTAAAATGTTTTAAGCAATTCAGGCCCTCTTTAAAAGCGTTTGGACTTCAATATCTGGTTGAAACTTGTTTAGATGAGGGGATAATTGATTTTTGTTTCTTCCAAAATCATATTCAAAACTTTTGGGGGAAAAAAGTGTTAACACTCATTTTTGTGAAAAGTTCATTAAAAATCTTTAAATTCATTCAAGTCACATTGCAGCTTTGACAGAAGATGTTGCTCCAAGTTTCTCTTTCCCTCTTCAATGCGGTCATTAAACATACAACAAAAAAATAATAAAATAAACTCTAATTCGCTACCACAGGGAGTGGTTGAAGCGAATAGTATCGATGCATTTAAGGGGAGGCTGGACAAGCATATGAGGGAGAAGGGAATAGCGGGTTACGTTGATAGATTTAGATGAGGAAAGACGGGAGGAGGCTCGAGTGGAGCATAAACTGGTTGGGCCGAATGGCCTGTTTCTGTGCCGTATATCCTGTGTAATCCTAATTCCAAACAGCTCAAATAAGAAAGTGAATAAAGTGGTTAAACTTCCTAAGAAGGCGGTGATGTCATCGATCCTCGGCCTTGGCGATGAGTTGGGATTAGTTTGAGAAGTTGTTTCCTCTGTTTCTGCTGCTGTTCCCTCCGTCTCTCACAGACTCTGAGGTACAAACAGGGACACAAACTTTTCCCCCTCTCTCATAACACGATTTAAATAACCCTGATAGACTATCAAAAAGGGGACAACACCTGGCAAAATTTAACTGGAACTTACTGCGGGACATTCAACATCACTTTCCCATATTTTTTCCGGCTTTAAACAATTCTCTGAATTAAAAAAAAAATTCTCATTTTTGTTTCACCGGGGGCCTAAAACTTCTTTGCTTTAGCCTCCTTCCAGCGGCCATTGTACATGTGCTGCGCCTCCACCTGTGTTATTTCAAAGTGCGGCCGCCGCTCACTCCC